>VSMD01056334.1:0-34305 GCA_008750895.1 Mirza zaza
AAAAAAAAAAAAAAAAAAAAAAAGAAAAGAAAGTGCCTGGCACGCAGAAGGTACTCAGTTGTTGTGGCTATTTTCTTCATCGGTGAAAAGTAGCAGGTCCTAGAATACAAACTCCAAATGTGGAATCTATAAATAGGATAATGATGCCAGGTACAGGTAGAGACCAAGTGGTCTCCCTGCCCCCCTCCCCCTGCAGAGAAAGGGGAAATCTCTCCCCTGGAGGTCTGTAAATATTTCAAGAACAAAAAGATCTATGTAAAATAAAATCCTTATGAGGTCAGACGGGGCAGTGGGTGGTGGTGGGGGCGGGTTCAGGTTTCAGGTTTTTATCACTGGTACAAGATGTGCAGCTAAGTTAAGTCCCAATGTTCACAGTAATCACTTGTAGAAATCAAGGATAAGATGGCAACCCTTGGGGACAAAGGGCAAACTTGCTGTGTCAAAGTTTTCTTTTAACTGCATCACTCATGTGCTCTCTGATCTTGACTGATCGTCTGCCAGTCTGAGTTCATAGGGCCCTGAGTTTGGGAGCAAGTGCTGCAAGCAGGAAATGGCTAACATTGCCTTTATAAAAGACCAAGCTTCATCCTCCTGAGCCACTAACTTGAAAGATAAAATAAAATTTTTGAATTCTATCCTTCACCACATTTACAATGAGTATAAATATTTTTTTTATTAGAGCAAAACCTAAAATAATTTGAGACTCTATTTCATAAAGATTAGTTTCTCTAAGTTGGTTAATTTGCCTTTTATTCATTAATTCATTGACAAAATGAAAGCAGAACTACCTTCAATGTCACCTGTCTCTTCTCTCTCACAGGAAATAAACCTCAGATTTTGAAAAAGTGCCATGAATACTTAAAGCTACTGACTCCCTAGATGTAGGTGCTCATACGTAATGCTCTCTGCAGGCCCCGAGAGATTATATGCTCACCCTCGAGTTCTCTCAGCAAAGAAGCCGAACATTCAGTGAGAAGTAACACAGAACAAATGTGGTGCCCCAGGCTTCCCAAAAGGACAAAAGACAAAGGCCATAAATATATTCTACCTTTGGAAATTCTGGCCGAGTAGTGACTTCTCAGAAAAGAAAGTGTCACCACTAGGAGTCTACACACTAGTTCAATGTCATACTACACTCTTCCAAAGGGGGTACAAGGTTGATAAACTGAGGTGATGCCTTTCAGTCACAAGACACTGATATTTTCACAAAACATCTGATGGTGTCTTGTGATGAAAGAACAAACAGAATATAGAAGTCTAGATGACACCACAGATAAGACATGCTCAACTATATGGTAACCCCTAGAATTCTGATGAAAGGATTATGAGTCTGAGCATGCATCTGTCTCATAGCAGGCCACACCGGTCTTGGGCCAATCTTTCAAGCATGTTAATTCACTGTACACAGCAGCCTTATAAATATTCCAATGATGCTAAGCTGGGATGGATGCCTAATGTGAAGATTTAAAAAACTTCAACAAAATGATGTTTAGTAAGGATAAATGTAAATTTGCACCTAAAAATAAGAACAGGGGAGTTTTAAAAGTATAACCCTTTCAACTGGCAGGTGGGTAATCTGACAATGATTATACAATGAATGTAAAATGTGAAAGATGACTTTGAGGCTCAATACAATAACCATGGACTTATGGAGACAATGAAATCATTATCTCTGCTTTATAGTGAACCTAATGGCCTGAATTCCAGCCCCTGGTAGGAGATCAAACTTAAGTCTATACCAGCTTGGGTGGTGGGGAGAGGGCTGGTTTTGGAACAAGGAGACTTCTGCAAACTCTAGTGAGGACACTCAGTACATTTATATGGTCTTTTATCTTTTGGTTTACCATTATCCATCCATTTCTTAAACTTTTTGAGTTAACTGTGGATTCACACGTAGTTGTAATAAATAATACAGGGAGGTCTCGTGCACTATTCACGATTCACTGGCCTTGTCCAATGGCAACACCTTATAAAACTATAGCACAATATCACAACCTGGATATTGACACTGATACAATCCACTAAGTTTGTTCAGATTTCCCCAGTTTCATATGCACTTATTTGTGTATTTAGTTCTGCGCAATTTAATCAATCTGCAAAGATTTGTGACCACCAGTCATGATACATTTGAGATTGCTTCTGAGAGGTACACTCTTAAGTCTCTTTTGAATTTTTTTTTTTTTAAACGGCCTCATTCTTCTACCTAGAGGCATTCTGAAGACTGTAGTTTGGAAGTTATTTATCGGGCAGGAACCATGTGCCCCAGTGCCAGCACAGGTGCCCAGTGGAGCTTGGACTCCTAATTCCATTACCTGGATGCGACACAAAGTGATCACCCACAGAATAAAACTCTCTCACCTGACACCTGAGGAAACTGAGACCAGAGTAGAGATTCCCCGTCCCAGCTTGACTGTGGCAGAGCCCACAGACCAAGGGACCCTGGCTCTCTGGGTCCATGCTCTTCCGGCTTGTCCTTGCCGCCTACTCCCACCATCATCACCTCCTACAAGTGCTTGGATGGAGCCGCTTTGAGGAAACAGGCGTTCACCAGTGTGTAGCTAGGTATATTAACAGCAATGAAAACAACTTTTTTTGCAAAGCATTCAGATATCTATCAATGCAGGTATTTTTTTAGACCAGGGTTTTACAGAAACTGAAAAGGAGCAAGCAGAAGTAGCACAACTCTTCTGTCGGAAAACTCTCATCGGTCCCAGACCGCCAACTCCCCTTTGTAAGGGATACGACTCGGGACGGACATTGGGACCTTGTGGCACAATCCTATGTAGGTAAGAACAGGGTTTGAACAGAAAGGGTTTCTGAGCTACGAGAGCATTCATCTCGCCGCTGGGCGCTGCAGGAGGTACTTCGTGGGAGGCCCTCCCGGGAGCAGGTCCAGCGCCCGGCCTCCAGCCCGGCTTTCCGAGCACCCTCTGCAGGCCAGCGCCGCAGGGCCCCGCGCCCTGCCCCGCCCGGGCTGCGGGGGGCGCCCTTCCCGTCTGCCGGGCTGCGCGCCCGGGCCGGGGCACCGAGGGTGCGCGCACAGGGCTCTCGGCACACGCCGTCCCAGGGCCCCAGGGCTGGCGGCTGGGCACGGGCACGCGGGGCCTCTCGCGGCGCTTCCGCCCTCACCTGTGCAGCCACCGGCAGCCCTCGGTCGGCGGGAACAAAGGCGGGGGGCGCCGCGCCGGCCGCGCGCTCCAAGATGGAGGGCGCCCGGGACTCCAGTCACCGCCACCGCGCCCAGCGCCGCGCGGGCGCCCCGGTCGCCTCGCCTGCCGCGCCCGCCGCCTCACCTGCCGCGGCCCGGCCTCCCCGCGGCGGGCGGACGCACACCGAGCAACGCCGCCAGGCGCTCGCGCGGGAGAAAGGACCGGACCTCGCGCCGTGGCCCCCGCCCCCGCCGGTCGTCCCGACCCCGGAGCGCGCGCTCCTCGCCCCGTCCCCGTCTAGCGGCGCGAGCTGCTGAGCCCCCGTCCCCGTCTGCTCCCGCCTCCGGACGAAGGGCTGCAGCCCCGGAGCGCGCGCCCTCCCCGCCCCCTCCAGCCCTGGCGGCCCGCGCAGGCCCCGGAGCGCGCGCCTGACCCCGCCCGCCGCCCTCGGGGCCACGGGCTGGAGCCCCCGGGCGCGCGCTCCCGGCCCCCGGGTCCGAGCGGCGCGAGCTCCGGAGCGCGCCGGCCCCGCCCCCGGCCGCCCCGCCCCGCCCCGCCCCGCCGCCCGCCCCGCCCCCGCGCCGTGCCGCCGGCGCTCCCCGCTCCCTCCCGGGCCCCGGCCGGCACTTTCCTCCCAAGTTGCCGCGCAAGTTCGCCAGTGGCCGGCGGCGGCGGTGGTGCGAGCGCCCCGAGCAGCCCTCGCCCTCGGACGGCCGGGGCTCCCCGCGGTGCATGGGCGCGGGCCCGGGGGGCTGAGCGGCCGCGCCACCCCCGCGCCCCGCCATGGAGGGCGCCGAGCCCCGCGCGCGGCCCGAGCGTCCGGCCGAGGCCGAGGCGCGGGCGGCCGACGGCGGGCGCCTGGTGGAGGTGCAGCTGAGCGGCGGCGCCCCGTGGGGCTTCACCCTGAAGGGCGGACGCGAGCACGGCGAGCCCCTGGTCATCACCAAGGTAAGGCGACACGGTGCCGGGGCTCGTCGGGGCTGGGGCACCTGAGGGGGCGGCCCGTTCGTGCCCCCGGCTCTGGGGCGCGCTCTGCCGGGGTCACCTGCGGGGACCTGGTCGCCGAGACACGCGTAGGTGTGTGGTCCTGGCGGCACTCCGGCCGCCTTGCGGCGGCTCCCACAGCCTCGCAGAGTTTAAATGGCTCTGGTTCCGGGTCCCCTTCCCCTCCCCCTCCGGGAAGGGGCCTGGCAGGGTCCTCTGTCACTCCCGGGCTCGCCGCCGGCGGCCTGCACCTGCGGGGCTGCCCAGAGGTTAGGGGCCGCATTTTCCACGAGCCAGGGGGGAACGGAGCCGTCCCTACCTATGTTTGCCCTCCTGGCTGCCCCCCTGCTTTGCACCCTTGGACCTGCTTCCCTTATCACTGCGAAACCCAGACCCGCAGCTGCCGCCAGCCTAGCTCTCGATTCCCATCAGCCCATCAATATTAACTGACTTTCGGCTTCCAGCCCTGGATACACCGTGCACTAGTACTTGCAAAAACTTACAGAAACCGTAAAGCGTACTTGGTAAAAGTTGGACTGGAATTCCAATAGTAAGAAATTCTTAGTGTGTCTCATCAGGAATGGGGTGTGTGTGTGTATGTGTGGGGTTTGCTTTAGAACATTGAATTCTCTAATTGTCTCAAAATCCGTCTTGAAACTTACCAGCCGAACCTGTATAAACCTGTAAACAGAAACAGGGATCCAATCACATTGTTTTCTTCTGGTTAAAGTGTCTAGTGGTCAGTTTCTTTGGGAAGTGTTGAGTTGGGCCATTCTTCCTAGGGACAAAGTTCCCTTTAAAATGTAAAAAGTCTTGGCAACTAGAAGCCTTTGAAGGTGACTTACTGGTTTTCTCTGCGTTCCTGCCTCGCCACAGCAGGAAGAAATTAAGTGACTAGCCCTCCCCACTGCTAATCAATTTGGGAAATGGGAAGGCTTTGTTTAAATAGCACATGACACAGCAAACTTTTCTATTCTGTATTTTCTCTCGTTTTATATTTACAAAACCTGAAGTTTGTTTAGCTGTACACTAAGTTTATGTTGAACTTGGGAAACAAGTTGTCATTGTTATTATGGATTTAGCTAATATGCAATCCTTTATCTAATTGGATTCTTTGAAAAGACAGTGGGCAGTCATAAAGTGTGTACACCTTGCCCAGCCAGGGCAGTCTTCTGCATGTTTCTTAAAACATATTGGCGTGTGTCTTTTAAATAAAGATTTTAGGAGCCATTTCTGATGGTAACAGACAAAAAGATTTCCCATAAATCACTCAGATTGTCACCATTTCATGGATTTCTGAAAAAAAATGAAAAGATATACGCATGATTCCACACCTCTTCCTCAGATTCGCCTTTATAGCAACTGGAAGAAGCTGTAAAACATAATTTAAGGTGAAGTCTTGCTTTTTGGCCTTGTGCAATATAAGAAAGTTGAGAGTCACTTTAAATTCTGAAGTTCAGTTGTCTCACCAGAAACTGGAAGGAGGGACCCCAGAGCCCCTCCTCCTTTCTCCAGGTACCCCAAGTCCTAAAAACTCTGGTGTATTCTTAGTGGCCTCCTAGTTCCCCCTGTCTGAAAGGCTGGAATTCTAGAAATGGAAGGGGTTAGGTTGTAACCCCCAGCAGACACTGCCAGGGCCTTTCAGAGCAGCTGGGGCCCTTTGCTCCTGATTTGGATTCCACCCTTTGGTTTGCGCTCAGGGCAGTTGCTAAGGTGTTTTGGGGAAGTTTTTGTGGCTACACTAGGAGCAGTGTATGTAGTAGCCTTTCCAGATTGTGCCTCAGGATTTTGCAGAAATAAAGATGCTTTTAAAATCCCTCCCTTAAACTGATGCTTAATTTTTATATATGCTCCAATATGACTGGAAAATTGTGGTTTTGCTGCTTAGGATGGAGGAGATTCGGGACAACTTTGGACTTTTGTACTAAATTTCCAAGCATACATATGTGTATGTGCACACATGGGCACACATGGCCTTAACCATGTCTTACTGCATGGCATGAGCAATATTTCACATACCTGTCTTTTTTCCTGGATTAAGATCATTGACGATGCTAACCCACAATCTGACAGCTGGTAATTGTCACATTATTAGAAAAAGATGAAGGAAAACATGTCCACTTATGACCACTTACAGAGTGGAAATAGACTAGGGAAAATTGTCCCACCACTAGAATTGGGATCAATCCAAGCTTTGAATCTTTCTCTTCCAGTAGCTACTGAAAAGTCACTGAGGCTCATTACATAGTAATTCTTCTAATAGTTTTTTTTTACACTTAAAAAGCCTTCTAATAGTTACATATTACAACTCACTTTCTGTTTAGCAGATTCCGATTTGGGGGTAGTTTGAGCCAGTGGAAGAGGACAAGGACAGAGTCTGTTTGCGGCACAGAGTATCATTAGAAAGCCTCACTCACAGGAGGGCACCTCTCACAGCTGCGAAGGGTTTCAAGAACAAGTCTGGTTCAGTCCTGATCTTTGGATAGAGAGGTTTTATTAGCTCATTTTATAGATGAATCCACTATGGCCCAGGGAGGTTAAATGGTGTGCCCTGAGGTCACAAGCCTGTCTGGTCCTGGAAGGGGCACTGAGAATCAGATCTTGGTCCCAAATGTCCATTCCCACTCCCCGTTGTTGCCATCTGCTCAGGTCTGCGATCTCTTACGTGCCACATTGAATAACTTTGACACACCTGTTGGGTAAGGGTTTGTCAGCCTTGGTACTGTTGACATTCTGGGCTGAACCATTCTTTGTCGAGGGGGCTGTGCTGTGCTTTGTGCGATGTTCAGTGCTTCCCTGGCCTCTGCCTGCTTGGTGCCACTGGCACCTCTGTCCAGGTGTGACGACCAGAAAATGTCTCCAAACATTGCCACATGTTCCCTGTGGGCGAAATCACTCTGGTTGGGCATCAGTTTTGTTAGATTAACTGCATATCACCTTTGCTCTTAAAGATTTTTGCTTTTAGAGATCATGTTTAATTCTTTTTGAAGACACTGGCCTTTAGGATGGTGTGTGTGAGGCTCCTGGCATTGCCAGTGTTTGCTTGGAGGCCTGTTTTCTTCCAGAGCATTGGCCCTGAGAATAGGCTTTATTTACATAGTAAAACTCAAACAAATACTTGCTTCATCTGCATTTTTGTAGCTGGAGAAAGGAAATTGAAGTAGAAACTCCCAGTACTGTGTTTTATGGGTGTTCAGAGTGGCTGTTGGGTCAGGACTACCTTTTCCCTGGGTCCAGTTTGAAGTTAAAGAGACGCTAACTTCAGGGGAGTAGCATTCTTGGAATTCGAGGTGCGAGTGTGAAGCTGGGTGAGATCTCCGCTGAAGGATGACAACAGGATTCATACTTCCTCAGTACATTTCTGCTGATTTGTAGCTTGAAATTTTGCTGCAGTTAGTGAAAAAATACACACAAAGCCATTTTTCCTTGCTGCTTTCAGAAAGGGAGCAGCATGTCCATGTTGCAGGAAACTGTGACTGTGTTTCCCAGGCTGCATGGCGGTTGCTGTGGAACCTCTCAGGATGGTGTGAGTAGATACGGGGCTATGTGGGGTCCTGGCGGTGTTTGCACATTCCCATCCCCATCAGTGCAACCAGTGGAAAACTTCAGTGGGGGCTTGGGGAGGGGGCTGATTTCTATAATGTCACCAGAGTGGCTGGAATGCCACAAAGCGGTTTGGGGGATTCATTAGGAAGCATTAAATCCACCAGCTGGGTGTCAGCAGGCCCCCTGCAGCCTCAGGAATGTCTGTTATGGGAGAAGGAATGAAGCCCCAGCTCTGCTACACCATGTTTTAGAGCACCCCCCCCCCCCCCCCCACACACACACACGCAAAGAATGCCGGAAGCCTTAGCCAGAAGCTCCAAAGAAGACATTAATTTGAGCCAGGCCTAGGGCCAAGGGTGCCTTTGGGGAACCATCCTGTAGGGGTCAGGATTCCTGTGGCCTGGGAAGCTTGGGGAGGCCCACAGGTGACTCACCCTTCCTGGGCGGCTTCAGAGTATTAGAGCATTTCATTAGATATGAGACAGAGCCTTGAGACCTCCTTTCTGGTGTGAATGCCAAAGGTGGAATCAGGGCACATGTTGGGGCTACATGGCCAGGGCGCAGATGTGCTATGTAAAGCTGTAGCTGGAGTCAATGGTAGCAGAGAGCTCAGGGCAGAGACCAGAGGTTAGTGACGTGGGGGTGAGGGCCCTGCGCACCTAATGCACCTTCCCTGGTGGTTTGAAAAGGTGGCTCCATCATATGTGGCCATTGTGCCAAGTCATGGTCATTGGCGACTTGGGGATTGGGAGGGCACAGTGACAGCCCTGGTCAGGGTAAGTTGTGTCTTATGTCCTTATATACATAATATTTGCCCCCAAGAGCCAGTCAAGTTCTTTGTCAAACATCAGTAAAGTTTTTGAAAAAAGAGGGGATCCCCCGAGTTCAGGAGTGCATCAGGAACTGGTGGATACAAACATCATGGGTGCTGGTTGGTGCCTGTGTTTAAACGCAGTGCTCAGCCAGTGTCTGCACAGAGAATGCTGCTGCTTTCCCAGAACTGGGGGGTGGGTGAGGGCTCGGGCCCTGCCTCGGCCAGCCCTGGGTGCTAGGGCCCCAGTGACTCCTCCGAGTTGTAAAATCCTGGTCACTTTCTGATGACACCTACAGTATTTTCACAAATTACTAGGATGAGTGTAATTCTAAAGACTCATTTGTGTTTAAGAGTTATTAATAATACTACAGTTAAAAAACAAGAGGCGAGTTTTCTTTCCTGTGCTGAAAGACCCTTTCAGTTGGTAGACCTGCCTTGCCAATGGGCTTTCAAATATATCCTTATTACCTTTTCCCAGCCTGCGAATTAAGTTGGCCCTGCTGAATTCTAATCCTTGTTCCTCCAGAGATGTTTTCGGCTTGAGGGTAGGGAGTCAGGCCAAGCGCCTGAAGTCCTGTTCCAAGGTCTGGTAGCTGGAGGCTTTGAGGTTCAACTCCTGGAGTATTCTTCCTCTTTTAGACCTTAGTTTGACTCACACCTATAAATCCAGAGGCCTCTACAATTATGAAAAGCTATAGACATAAGCTGTGTATCACACTCTTGTACCAGGATGAATTCGGTCTTCGTAGCTCAGGAGTATTAGATAGATAATGAGTATTTCTTAACATGTCCTAACATTTATCTTTTGAAAAAAAAAAAAAAAAGAAGTTTGCCCAAGAGCTAAATGTAGAATAATATGATAATGAAAGGCTCCTAACAAATGGTAGTTTTCACCTTGACATAATGAGCTGGAGTTTCTTAACCCACCTTTATACTTCATGGCCAAAGAAACCAGGCTTCTCGGGAAGGGCTGGTTTTTCTCTTTGGAAAGCCTTTTGGAGTTTTCCGTTTGCCAGATTGTTTTGTGTCAGCATGCAAATAAACCTGGGTCTGCGGCCAGGTTCCTAGGGGCAGGGGAGGAAAGCTGGGGCTTTGTGGAACTTTTCTTGTTGCACACCGGGCGCAGTGGAAACTTTCTCCAGCATAATTTTGGGGTGTAAAGGCTGAATAGACTTTATTCAGGTCTTCTTTCACTTTCAAACACTGTAGTCAGGAATGGGCAACACTCTGAGGAGAAATTCTGCAGGTTTCTGCAAGCCACAACTCTTCCTACATGTGCAAGCTGCAAACTTTAACCCACATGAAGGATTTTGAAAGAGCTCTGGGTGGCATGTTGCTCTATTAGGCCTTTAAAAAACATTACCAGGCTCCGATACAGGGGAGAATTGTTTTCCTTTACCTTGTTTGATCCAATATTTGCATTGTCCTGTAGTAGACTGAACCTGTTCTGACTCTGGGTGTGAATGTTCAGGCTTCTCTTTGGGGGAGCATGCCTTAGTACAAGGACAGTAGTGTATCATTAAAAAAAAATAATTGGACTAACCTTATTTGGATGAACTTCAAAACTAGGATCTGAACTGCAAAGGTAGCATTTTTTTCTGGATAAGGTGACCCTGAGCCTTTTTTTTAAATCTCCAGGATATCAAGTTGCAGGCAGCTAGGGCTGCTTCTGTTGAATGGAGGAGGAGGAAAAGCTGTTTTCTGGATTGGCTGGAAAGGGTTGGGATTATCTTCCTTTTGGCAAAAGGTGACTTTAAGACTTTTGGATGAAAGGCAAATGGTGAAGGTCAACAAGAACCCAGGCGGGGTAGATCTGTGCCCTTGAAAAGGCAACACTTTTACTTACAGAAGGAAAAGGGCAAAGCGTTAGTGTATCTTTTTTTGTTTTTTGTTTTGAGACAGAGTCTCGCTTTGTTGTCCAGGCTAGAGTGCCATGGAGTCAGCCTAGCTCACAGCAACCTCAAACTCCTGGGCTCAAGCGATCCTCCTGCCTCAGCCTCCTGAGTAGCTGGGACCACAGGCATGTGCCACCATGCCCGGCTAATTTTTTCTATATATTTTTAGTTGGCCAATTAATTTCTTTCTATTTTTAGTAGAGATGGGTCTCGCACTTGCTCAGGCTGGTTTCGAACTCCTGACCTTGAGCGATCCACCCACTTTGGCCTCCCAGAGTGCGTTAGTGTATCTTTTATGCATTTCGTTTTCATTTTATCACAGTGGCTCTTGCGCGATATGAATTATCAAGTAGTTCTTTAGAGGTTGTTATATAGAAATAGCTCTCCACACTATCATTTCTCCTCCCTAGAGACAACTGTTGAAACTTCCTAGCGATTCTTCTGGCATTTCCATCCATATCCTTGAACTATGGTTTACTTTGTGTAGTGCCCCTACTTTTGTTGTTGGCGTGTTCTTCCTGCCATAGGAGATTCGGGTGTCGCCTTACCTTCACACTCCTCGCTGCCCACCCGCCTCCCGCTCGTGACTCGGGCACATTTCTTGGCCCCCACACTCCTAATGCAGTCACATCGTAATTTTGGTTAGAAGAGGGTTTTTGGCCTTATTGGCATTATTGACACTGTGGGCCACCTAATTATTTGTTGTGGGGCCATCCTTTGAATTGTTAGATGTTTAGCAGCATCCCTGGCCTCTTCCCATGACACCGCCTCCCCCAGTGCGACAGCGGGACCTGTCTCCAGACATTGCCAGATGTCCTGGGGGGCAACATTGCCCCCTCTGAGAAGTGCAGTGAATATTCATTGTTTACATTATTTTGATTGCAAATGCTATCACTGCTACACCTGGGGGGGGGGTACATACTATGATTATTGCTCCTACACAAGGCTTTGCAGTACTGGAGTTAAGGATAGTTTTGTTTCTTTGCTTAATTTTCTAGGCACTTACCATTGGTTCATCCCTCAATTCCTCCCCAATGAGGAAACATCTTTTAATATATTCAGATACACAGGGGGTCATCTTTGGAGACCTTCTCTGTCAGAAAATGTCAGGGTTTCTCTCTTGAGGATGAATTGGTTATTTGGGTGCAGTCTCAGCTGGGGGTGGCTGTCCCTCAGCACTTTGAGGGTGGTGTCCTTTCTCTGCTGGTGCACAGTATTGCTGGAGGGAGTTCAGAATTTTCTGTGTCTTGATATTTGGGGATGGCTCTAATTTTTTCTTTCTTCTTTCTTTCTCTCTCGCTCTCTCCTTTTTCTATTTTCTTTTTTTTTTTGAGACAGGGTCTCACTGTGTTGCCCAGGCCGGAGTGCAGTGGCTGTTCACAGGTATGATCATAGCACAGTAAAACCTCAACTCCTGGGCTCAAGGGATCTTCTGTCAGCCTCATGAGTAGTCAGGATTACAGGTGTGCAACAGCATACCGTGTCTCTCATTTTTCATTTCTTTGTATTTTTGTTCTTGGGATTTTATTCAGCCTCCTCTTCCAGTCCTTCCATTGAGTTTTAAATTTATTTCAAATTCCAAAGCTTTTGTTTGTTTCTAATGTGTTCCTTTTTCATACCATACTGATCTTGTTTCATGGTTCTTCTCTCATATCTCTGACGATATTAAGCTGGTTTCTAAAAATGTTCTCTTTCTGCACAGTTTCTCTTTCAGAGCTCTGCTTTTATTGTTTGTTTTGGCTTCTTTCTGTCCTATTAAAGGTCTTCAGATGTCTAGTGCTCCTTGGCCATCTGCTGGGATTGAAGAGTGGGTTACCTAAATACCTTTGAAGACTTTGTGCCTGTGCTATATCCTCTTGCTGAGTCAATCCCTTTACCACTATATAGTGACCTGGCTCTGTGCATGTGGGTGAGTGATCTGACGTGGCTGCTTCCCTGCGGATTCTTCTAAGAACACAGTTTCAGATTGTTTCTTTTTAGGCTGGCCATGTCCTTGTTGATAGTAACTTTTCTCTACTTAACACATTTCTGGTGTGGAGCAGATTGGAAAATGATGGGAAGTCTGCCAGTTGAGGGGGTCCCTGCTTTGCTCCGCTGGGCGAGGTTCGTCATCTCTGCCCCCTGCTCTGGCTGTGGTGGTGCCAGTTTGGAGGGAAGGTCACCACTGGGAAGAAGTGTCAGTGCTTGGGCCTGGATCTTGCACTCTGTTCTTCACTTTTCCTAGTTCTTAATCTTCAGTCTGTCAAACTAGAGTCATTCCTATTTTATTATAGTATCATGGGAATTAAATGAGGCAATGTGTAAAGCTAGCTCTAGTAAATTTAAATTCCTTCTCCCCTGCCCATCCCCTGCATAATCCTGATTCATTAAGAATTTGGAGGCCAGGCACGGTGGCTCACACCTGTAATTCTAGCTCTCTGGGAGGCCGAGGCAGGTGGATCGTTTGAGCTCAGGAGTTCGAAACCAACCTGAGCAAGAGCGAGACCCCGTCTCTACTATAAATAGAAAGAAATTAATTGGCCAACTAATATATATAGAAAAAATTAGCTGGGCATGGTGGCGCATGCCTGTAGTCCCAGCTACTCGGGAGGCTGAGGCAGCAGGATTGCTTGAGCCCAGGAGTTTGAGGTTGCTGTGAGCTAGGCTGATGCCACGGCACTCACTCTAGCCTGGGCAACAAAGTGAGACTCTGTCTCAAATAAAAAATAAAAAAAAATTTGGAAAACTGTAAAAAATAATGTATTGAACCAATTTACTATGGAAAAACTTTAAGCTGGACTTTGTATGGCAGAGGTTTAATGTCTCTCCAAGAGATTTTGTTACTAATTTTGATTGTTTAGTATGGGATTTGCAGGAAAACATTTAATTAAAAGATACTGCTAATAATGCCCAGCACCAATGCATTGCCTGGGTTATATATAGCCCACTGGAAATGATTCTTTTCTGCACCAAATATTTAATTTTTTGGAGTAGCTTTTCTTCTTTTTATAACATTAATGGAGTAGCTCTTTCAGATGAATGTGATATTCAGAAGAATAGAGTTTTTTATTTTTATTTTTTTTTTAATTTTTGAGACAGAGCCTCACTTTGTTACCCAGGCTAGAGTGAGTGCCATGGCATCAGCCTAGCTCACAGCAACCTCAAACTCCTGGGCTCAATCAATCCTGCTGCTTCAGCCTCCCTGGTAGCTGGGACTACAGGCATGTGCCACCATGCTAGGCTAATTTTTTCTGTATATATTATTAGTTGGCCAATTAATATGTTTCTATTTATAGTAGAGATGGGGATCTTGCTCTTGCTTGGGCTAGTTTCGAACTCCTGACCTCGAGCAATCCGCCCGCCTCGGCCTCCCAGAGTGCTAGGATTACAGGCGTGAGCCACCGTGCCCAGCCAAGAATAGAGTTTTTAAAAAGTGCTTTGGGGAAGTGAGAATAGTGGGAACGATGAAGGTTAACTCCATTTCTTCACTCCTTCACTCTTTGGCAGTTGAAAATCTTTCTGGGCCTAGAGTTGGACCCACAGGGGTGGCTGAGTCCATGTCTCCTCCACATCACTGACATAGGGTTGGACTACATTTCCCAGTCTCCCTTGCTGCTAGGTGTGGCCATGTGACAGTTCTACCCAGTGGAGAGCAGTGGGACTGATGTCTGCCATTTTACAGCCCCACCATACTTTTCCCTGGCTGGAATGAGGTTGGCCCCAGGGCAGAGCTCAGTAGCATGAGTCCCTGAAGGAGTTAGGAGGTGGCTGCTGTGCCATGGCCACCCTGTCAGCAGTACCATCACATGAGCAAGAAATAAGCCTGTGGTGTGTTCGGGCCAGTGTATGTGTCTTGGATTACTTGCCATAACAGACTGTTTTCTAACAACTGAAATCCTGAAAGAAGTAGTTGTTTTCCTTTTAACAAATACACCCAGCTGTAAGAGATGGAATATGCAGTGTTTCATTTACACCCATACAGGAGGGAGTGATTATTTATTTACTTTGTGGAAGGAAAGCGCCTTGAGTGTCCAATTAGCACATAGCTTATTCCCGGCACACTTACTATATAAAACGAGGCCTCTGTGCCCATCAACTTCTTTCCATCCTACTTAGCCTTTTCTCTCAGTTGGTAATTTAATTTTCCCCGTCTTACTTTGCCTGCCCCTCCCTGCAGATGATTGCCTGGGAGTGCGGGAGAGGTGCGGGGACTGGGAGAATGGCCAGTGTGTAACCCTCAGGTGGGGCTGGCCAGAGGCACAGGTGGGGGGAGGGGCAAGTGGCAGCTATTGGCATGGTTTCAGGGATTGGATCTTTCTCCTGGTTGTGTTGTCTTTTGCCTTAACTGCCTTGGTTAAAGTGCACATGTTGCCTGGGAGGGCTACACATTAAGGCATCATTAACAGAGCTGCCTTTATCAGATTAATTAGCCTGTATGGCAGACTTTCCCCCTGGCCCTGGGGAATAGCACATAGACACACATAAGTTAGACCAGCAGTGCTAAGGGAGATAAAGATGAAGCCAAGTAAAACTGGCTTCAGGAGGAAGGTGGGGGGAGGGGACTGCCACGGAAGGGGAGGAGGACTTTGGCTGGTCAGGTACTGGCCCCCTGCAGAGAACAGTCAGCAAATCTTGAGAAGGTGTGGTGGTAAGGAGACCAGTGCCCAGATCCTTGGAGCTGAAAGCGCTTCCTGGACTTGCAAAAGAGGTGAAGGTGATGCTTTGCCTATGGCTTGCAGATTCTGAAGCCGATTAAATTCTGCATCTGTCTGTGTTAATTGTGCATATGTTTGTAAATTTGTAAAGGCAGTGATATTAATCTATGCTAATTGTACATGTGCTTGTAAAGTTGTAAGTACAGCGGTATTGTTTTTTCTTGTTGCACAAACATAAAATGAAAAACCTGAAAATAAAAGATTGGTCGGTAGCCCGACATATATAATAATCTTATTTATGGAAGTACAGCTATATTGATTTTTTCCCCCTCTCTCTGTGGAATTCTTTGCTTTGAACCAAGTAGACCTAAGTATTAATTGCTTCAAGGTAATTCTCTTTAGAATTACATTGTCAACAATCTTTGGAATCAGATTAAAAGAAACTTAGTTTTGTGTATGTCACTTGAAATTTTAAGTAATGACATGTTTTGTTATTATGGATTATATTGAGTTTTATAATTTAGCTTTCCTAGGCAGGCCTATAAAAAAACCCCTAACTTCTGGAAAACCCAGTACTTTGTTGGTTAAATATGCCAGTCTTCAAAACAGCTCTGTGCTTTTTTGTATGTGCAACTTTTCTTAACATTTTCATATGTTTAGATGCCCTGAATCTTTAATTAAAGTTTGGAAAGAAAACATCTGGACTTAAAAAGATAGACCTGCTGCTGCTGGAACCATACTTACTTTGTGCTGGTATAACAACAGAGATCTTACACAGCTGATGCCATTAGGGTTTGGGGACTATTTCCACTCCCCCTCCCCAGTTTTAGTGGCTGGTGTTTTGGGGAAAAGTAATTCAAACCTCATACCACTCAGCATAGTTGGGAGATTTTAACACAAAGGTAAGTTTTATATTCTCTGCTGGTTCCTAAGGGTGCTCCTTCTTGCAGCTTGAGGCAAGAACTTGCTGTGCTTTTACAGAGAGTTTAATTCTCAAATTAACCATGGTGTTAATTTGGTTAATTTGATTGCTGTTCTGAAAAAGATGTTTAATTGACATGAAAACTCTGTTTCCCTTCCTTTCTACTTTTGCAGTGGCTTCTATTGGCTGTTTTCCTTTGCCCTCTGCTAGGATGTTGGTTTTTCTCAAAGATCCTTTTACCTTTCCTCTCTCATCTAGGTAGTCTTATGTGCTTCCTTGAAATAATGTGTGCCTATAGACAACTCTCAAGTCTACTTTCAGAAGAGGCCACCTCTTCTGAACCCTGGAGAGGCCCTTGGGGATTGCTGAGGCCCTTCAAACTCAGCACCATCCAAACTGAAATCATTCATCTTCCTTTATCTTCTCTAACTATTCTGAACTTCTGATCTCGACCATAGGTTTATCCCCAAACCTAGAAGTCATCCTTGATGCCTCCCTCGTTTAACCTGCCACACCCAGTTGATTTCAAGCCTAATGTCTTATGTATGTCACTTTTTTCCCATTCCCAGTGTCACTGTCCTCATTATTCCTTACCTGACAATCACAGCAGTCTCTATCTTGCATACTGCCTCTGAGCGTGCGTATGGCACATTCTTCCAGACCTCCAACAGTGGATGTGCCAAACACTCCTCTGCTTCTCATGCTCTTGCTGGAAGGGACTCAGTCACTCCTCATGTAACACCTTAGCTAGGTATAGAAGGCCTTTTATGGTTTAGCTCCTGCCTCTTTTCTACCCTCATCTGTTCACTCATAAAACACTTCAGCTGGGTATAAAAGGTTATTTATGTTTTAGCACCTGCCTTTTTCCAAGCCTCATCTTCTGCTGTCACCCGCCTTGATCCTTGAGTTCCACATTGTCCCATATGGTGGCCACTTGTCATTGTGACTGTTGAGCACTTGAAATGTGGCTAGTCCAAATTGAAATGTGCTGTAAGTTAAAATGCACACTGGAGGTTTAGACTTTGTCTGAAAGAAAAAGGATGTAAATATCTCAATAATTTCTTTATATTGATCACATGTTGGGATTATAATATTTTGAATACATTGGGTTAAAAATATATTATTTAAATTAACGGTATATTTCTTTTTGCTTTTTAAAATGTGTCTCCTAAACAATTTAAAGTTACCTGTGTGGCTATCATGTTTCTGTTGGACAGCTCTGCTTTTTAGAATCTTGTTAGGCAAAATGTGGTTCTTGGGCCAGCAGCAGCATCATTGCCTGCGAGCTTGTTAGAAATACAGAATGTCAGACCATGCCCTGTACCTGCTGAATCAGAACCCATATTTTAACAAAGTGATTGATTCGTATGGTAAAGTTTGCCAGGTGCTGCTGCAGGGAACAATTTTTTGGTCTCCCAGCATCCTGTTATTAGAGGCTCTGCCCAGATTCTTTCTGAGACATTGATAGCTGGGAGGCTTTGCTCAAATTGCACCACCCAGGCAAAGTGGCCTCTGACCCTCCCTTCCCGGCCAGGCACGGTTTTCCTGTAGTTCCCTCAGTGGGCCACTCCGATCACTGATCTTGCAGCATCCTTGAGCCGGTTGACGGGAGGCCCCTGACAGTGGAGACTGACTTTTGCTCATTCTCGGCATCGCAGGCTTACTGCCTGGCACAGGTAGGTCCTCAAACATTAAACTCCTTTAAAAACAGTTAATGTGTAACCTTGGGAAGCGACAAAAGACTGCAGATGTGTCTGCCAAGGGCTTATACTGTTTTGTGTGCTGTTAGGCCCTTCATCTCATTACTTTTATTTTTATAAGGACCCTCTGAGACAGAGTGACTTGGGCTAAGAGGGACCTGCCCAGGCATGCAGATCACATGTGGCGGGATCTGAAATCTGCACCTGTGTGATGTCACAGCTCTTTCTCCTCCTTGCTAAATGAGACACTCAACCTGTCTTACTGTGTAACCACCGAGGTCTTACCAAGCCTTCTTAAACATAATTTTTATAAAAATGTGTAGACTCAAAAGATGTCAGAAGATGTTTTTCTACAATATAGATGCATACACCAACCTTGCTTTGGAGTAAACCGTGGTCCCATGGGGGTTGGCACATGCTCGGGTGCCAGAGTTGGGGCGTGAGGCAGGCTGCAGCAGCATTTCCTGGTGCTCCTGTCAGGGAGAAGGCAGAGGTAGGGGCCACCCACCACCTGATTCGGGAGCTTTTCCTGCCTTCCTGGGAAAGTGATTTTGATGAGGTCCCAGTGAATGCAGGTCTGGTTTTACTAAGTGTGCATAAATCAGTAATTGTTACATCACACATGGCCCGCTGTTAGCAGGACCACCACCACAGACCACCTCAGTACATAGAAATCAGAGTTTTAGTCTTCGACAGCGACACACAGCAGGTGATAGTCACGTATGCAGTATGCTCCACAGCATACCTGGCTTTCGGCAGAATGCTAAAAAATTCCACAGCCAAGGAAAAAGGGTTTCAACAGCGTGGGTTCACAGTACGTGTCGTTTGATGTGCCATTGTTGGATCTGAGAATGGCTAACCAATCTTGTTAACGAATCTAGCCATTTAAACATCTACATACAGACATTATCTTAATTATACAAGGAAAGGTAAGTACACATGGGTAATCCGACTGATCAAAGAATAGGGAAGATGAGAGAGGATGCGTAGCATGGATAAGCGAAAATAAACCTTGTCACAGGAGTTACGATGCCCTGAATGTCCTCACAGGCCTGTTGTTGCATGCTGTGTAGAGTTCCACGCTGCTTTTGTCCCCTCCCTTTGGCTTGATTTGGTGATTATAACCGATGTGTATACAGTGCCATTTGGAGCAGCGTTTTTCTTCCATGCAATGTGGATGTGATGGTGCATACTGAACCTTTCTTCTCCTGTTGGCATTTTTTTCTGTTAAACATTGGTGTGTGGGTAAGATTAAGAAGAATCTAGAAGTACTTATAAAATCGCAATGCACAGCACCTGGTGGTTTGCTGCTGCTACAGCTCTTTAAGGTCCTCTGCCATGTGTCTGGCGTTGGGAAGAAGGGCAGGGTGGGTTGAGGGGTCCTCTGGGTTGGCTAGACACTGCGTTGGTGGGGAGGACGGTCCTACCTGTTTGCTCCCCGTCTTCCTTTGGCCGCTCCCCACTGAATGGGGTCTGTGGGAGGTGAGGCTAAAGGGGCACGGGCTTGCGGTGCTGCAGGGAGTGGACGTGTGGCTTCACGATCCTTCCTGGGACGCTGAGCCTGAGCAGGTGCTTCAGGACTCGGAGCTGCGGAAGCCCAGCCCCGGGGCCCGCTGTGGCTGCCGGGCCAGTGCCTGGAGATGAGAGCTCGACCGCGGTGATCTGCCAGAGTGGTCTTACTCACGCTCCTTGGTTCTGGCTCATTTTTGACCCTTTGCTCAAGCCATCCACCAGCCCTGGTGTTCCTGGTGGCATGTTCATAAATCGCTTAGACATAGTTAGCTTAGACATAGTTGGGCTTGCAGCCAAGAAAACCAAGGCTTGAAGCACGTAGTGTAAGAAGTGTGCGGGTGCTGGTACCTTATCACTATGTCATTTGTTACCCGCTACGAAAGTGGCGCCCGACCCACTGGGGGCACGTGGCTGCTCCAGAGGCTCTTAGGAGCGGCACCGGTTGTGTCCATCTCCTACACGCTGACCTTCCCCGGGTGGCCCCCGAGAATTGGGAGGGTGCAGGCTTCCTTCTACCCTTACCAGCACTGGCTGATCTGGAGCCCTGGGAGAACACGTAAGCGATGACACCTTGGCTCCATTGAGCAGCTACCGAATGCCCGTGGCTGTGCACTGTGCTGTGATTCCTGGGCGCTGGGACCTGCCGTCATCCCCCGAGTCACATGGAGCCGTCGCAGTGGAGCAGCCGGAACCCACACAGCATCTGCTGAGTCTGCAGTGCTCCTGGCGCTGCCTGGTGGTACACGAACTTCATAGCGGTTCTGTGGGGTGGGTTTGCGAGTTTCTCCTGCTGCGACGGCTGGAGTGCTCGTGTCCCCCAGATTCCCATGTTGAAACGAACCCCCACGGGGACAGTATGAGGTGGTCTTGTCTTCAGGAGCTGATGAGGTCATGAGGGTGGGGCCTTAGGAACGGGATTACCGCCTTTATTAAAGAGACTCCGAAGAGCTCTCTCACCCCTTCTGCCATGTGAGGGCACGGCGGGGAGGCGCCTCTGTGAACCAGGAAGCGCGCTGGCCCCGGACACAGGCCTGCCACGCCGTGCTCTTGGACTTCCAGCCTCCAGACCCGTGAGAAATACATTTCTGCTGTTCGGGTTGCCCAGTGTGGTGTTTCGTTCTAGCTGCCCAAGTGGACTAGGCAGCTGGTGAGGAGAGTTAGGCTCGGAGAGGTGAAGACGCTTGCCCAAGGCTGCAGCAGGGCCAGCACGCAGCAGACGGGCGGCGGATGTTTGGTAGGTGCAGGAAAGCCAGCCCGGTACCAGGGCTGGGGTCAGGCTGCCACTTTGCTTCAGGCGTGGGAGTTTGGGGGAAAAGGTCAGAGTGTCCCCAGGACCAAGCAGGTCATGCAGGGTACTTGTTTGCGTCAACTCTAGTCAGGCTAGAGGATGGGTGGGTGGCCGTCAGCCCTGGGGGACCAAAGAACTGGCCTTAGGTGTTTGCAAGGAACAAGGCCTGGACGTGGTGTAGAGGCATCACAGAGTCAGGCTTCTGGGGCCTCACGGCAGCCGGGCATGTCACACAGCATGTGCCGTGTGGCAGCCGTGAAACCAGCGTGGAGGGCTGTGCACACAGCCCGTGGTCTAAACTGTAAAAAAACGTGCCCCTACCCCACCAAAAAAGAAGTAAAGCAGAGAAATTAGACTCTAGAGGTTAAACCAACTTGCTTTCTCTTCCACATCGCTTGTAACTGGATGATGCTTTGAAAAGGCATGCATAGGCTCGTTTAGAGGAAGCCCTGCTGAAATTCCCCAGGGGAGCCAGTTCTGGGCTGTTCTGAGTGTCATCTCCCTGCAACCCCTGGGCTGTCTGGTTCTTGCCTGTGAAGGCACTTCCCTATCTTAACTCCTCTGCAGTCCCTTTTGAACAAGGATTCAATGTCACAGGTAGGTTGGCAGGGGTGTGGCCCAGCGAGGACAGAGGAAGAGAGCTCACCTGCGTGCACAGACCTGAGCTGTGGGTGTGGACAAGCCCAGGCCTGGCGCTGAGGGCGGGATTGGCCCGTGGGTCATCGACGGCCTGACATCCTCCCAGGTCTTGCTGCCCCCCTCAGGTGGAAGATGTGCCGCCGCTTACCATATGAACCCCTTTATTGGTGAGGGGAGCACTGGGGGAGCCCTGCCTGTGTTTCTCTTTCCTTGAGTCTTTTTAATTATTAAAAACAGATATAACTCACATATCACAAAATTCTCCTTGTTAAAGTATACAGTTCAGTGGGTTATTTTTTTTTCATGTTTCCACTGACTTGTGCAAATTGTCACTTTATGTAATTCCAGAGCATTTTCATCACCCCCAAAGAAACCCTGCATCCATTAGCAGTCCCTCCCCATTCCCTCTGTCCGCCCTCAGGACCCTCAGATGGGTCGTGCCTTGGCCAACTACTGTGTTTCCCCAAAAATAAGACCTACCCATAAAATAAGCCCTGGCAGGATTTCTAAGCATTTGCGCAATAGAAGCCCTACCCCGAAAATAAGCCCTAGTGACGGGCGTGGCTACGCACCGCATCTGTACAATCCATGCGTATCGTCGCGGAGCGGGAAAGAAGACGAGCAGCCCTTCTCCTCTGCCCCGTGAGAGCTCTATGCTCCACATGAGAGATTGGGGCCAATGGTTCTAAAGGAAATAGAGTCGTAAGAGATTCAGGATGGAATTTGGGGTTTGGAGAGTGATGATGATGTTCCAGAAGAAGACGACTTCACTATATTTGAATAAATGTAGATTGTTGTACCGTACTTAAAAAAAAAATAACACATCCTCTGAAAATAAGCCCTAGGGTGTCTTCTGGAGGAAAAATAAATATAAGACCCTGTCTTATTTTCAGGGAAACACGGTAGCATCCTCGTGGCCCTTAGGGTGGCAGCTGATGGTGAGCACAGCCTCACTGTCTGCAGTGGCTGCATTCTGAGCAAGCGTGTGGGAAATCTTTCAGCAGCCCTGTGAAGTGTGGACACGGTCGTTTTCTGTTTTGCCGATGAGGGTAGAGATTTATCCATGGGGAACACTGCACTGCCTCTCAGGCAGCTGTGCTCTGGGCCACTGCCGGGTCTGCCCCACCCGCAGGGCGTTGCTGGAGAGAGGGGAGCTAGAGTGGTCCACGTGTCTGCGTGCACAATGCCCGGAGACGTAGACATACCCTCTTGTGGGAGGACATCATCCCTCCCCGATGCTTCGTGTTGACCTCTCTTCTTCTGTTGGCATTGTAGGAGGATGCCTTTTGCCCCACTGCAGGTTACTCTGGGGTTCAGACACAGCGCCGGGTCCGTCCGTGACACAGGGGTAGTTAATGGCAGCTCAGCAAGGCAGGCCCGCTGGAGAGGTGAGCTGCTCGCTTCTCTCTGCTTTTTCTTCTTCCTGGCTGCAGCACAGCTTTAAATGAAAATGAAAACCTTCACTTCTTTTTTTTAATTTTTTATTTTTTTTATTTCAGTATATTATGGGGGTACAAATGTTTAGGTTACGTGTGTTGCCCTTGCTCCATTTTTTTTTTTTTTTTTTTTTAAGAGATGGAGTCTTGGTCTGTTGCCCAGGCTGGAGTGCAGTGGCATCATCATAGCTCACTGCAGCCCAAACTCTTGGGCTCAAGTGATCCTCCTGCCTCAGCCTCCCGAGTAGGTGGGACTACAGGCGTGTGTTACTGCACCTGGCTAAGTTTTATATTTTTTGTAGAGATGGGGTCTCACTGTTGCCCAGGCTGATCTTAAACTCCTGGCCCCAAGCATCGTCCTGCCTCAGCCTCCCAAAGTTCTGGGATTATAGGCGTGAGCCACCTTGCCCAGCCTGGCCCTTCACTTTTTAACCATTTCTGGTTATGTTTGGTGAACCCACACTGTAGAGGGGAATCCCTAAATTAACTTAACCTTTCTAGATTCGGGGACAGTGATAGTGTCTTCATTATAGCATTGTAGAGTTTATAAGGTTTTCTGTTGCATATTTCACGTTTCTTTGGACCATGATCTTGTAACAAGCCTGCCCAAAGGTTTGGCCAAGGCTGTTTATGTTTACCGGAGTCTGGAACCCCGGTCCTGCTGAAGGTCCTATTAGCTGCTCAAGAGAATGAGGGCCCCAGCCTGGGCCTTTGAGTGCAGAAGCACATAGCTTGTCCTTCCATGTGACCTAGAAAAGCAATCTTCCTTAAGATAAATTTTCAAAGTGTAAAAATCCTTAGGATTTTATAAAATGACACATCACCCCCCATTCTCTGAAATCAGTATGAAGTTACCAGAAGGCTCAACTTAACAGACATGCTCATGATATTTTTAATATTTGAATGATCTTCTGTAAACTAGAGGCCAGCAAACTTTTTCTGTAAAGGGCCAGAGAGTAAATAAACATTTCTGGCTCTGTGGCCCAAACTACTCCCTTTGTAGCGTGAAAGCAGCTGTAGACAATGTGTAAGCCAAAGGGTTGTGTGCCAATAAAACTTTATTTACAGAAGCAGGCAGTGGCAGGATATGGCATGTTGGCTGGGGGTTGTCACCCCCAGGAAGCCGTGGTTTTCGAAGTGTGATGCCCAGACCAGCAGGATCAGTGTCCCCATGGCACTCGGGAGGGGTGCAGATCTTCAAACCCCACTCCACACCTACTGCGGGTTTAGCTGGGGGTCATCCTGGCGAATGTGACGCTGGCTCCGTGTGGGAGCCACTGTTCCGAAGAGATGTGGCCCATCTGCCATTTGCCTCGGAACTAACTCGTGCAAACCCACACAATCCTGGTCACAGGGGCCCAGGGACCTAGATTTTAACACGTGGCTCAGATGGTTTTGTACACACCGAGTTAAGAGCCAGCTTCTACAGCTGTGCCTCTCTGTGCCAGTAGAGGAGATAGGGGAGGTAGGTGGCCGTGAACTTTTCCAAACTCCAGCCTGGACTCAGGGGGGTATTGTGAGGGGGGGTGCATATGGAAAATTGGGGTGCATGTGGCTTTGTATGACCTTATTATGAACCCCACCCGGAGCCCCTGGCCTGGGAGGTGGCTTTATACCTTTTCTTCTAAGATCTAATGTGTATGCCGAAGCCCAGGAATTTCTGGAATTTTAATTAAGCCTGTTGGTTATAATAAACATCCGCACCCCACCACGTTTGTTAACTGGTGTTTAGTATTTGAAGTGGAAATGGCTCGAGAAATACTGTATGATCCCATCGATATCAAGTGTCCCGAATAGGCCAGTGCACAGAGAGCAGACTGGCAGTTGTCAGAGGCGGGGCGGGAGGCACTGCGGTGAGCATGGGGCTTCTTTGGCAGGGATGGGTGGGATTTATGGATGTGAGTTACATCTCAAGAAAGCCATTATTTGAAAAAATGAAATGGGTCGGGAGTTCAGCCTTCTTCTTGAATAGCAAAGACCTTGCTGAGAGGAGGCCCGGTAGATCCTGTTTTCACAGGGATCGCTGCTAAGCTGTCTGTGTTGATGCTGGATCTGACCCACGGGCCGACAGGCCTGGGAAAGACTTGGGTGTTCTTAAGGAGCCTCGCCCCTGACGGGGCAATCGTGATTGAGGAAGGAAATTGCAGGGTGTTCCGCGAGGGAGTGCAGCTGGAAGGCCCCTGGGCTGGGGGTGTCTGCAGGTTAGGGGAAGGGCAGGAAGGCAGGCAGGAGCCAGGGTCTTGCTCCAGGGTCAGTGGGAGCCTTGGAGGGTTTTTAAGCGGGGAGTGGTGGCAGGGATCACTCTGGCAGCAGAAGGGCAAATGGGTGCAGGAGTTACAGGGAGGACAAGGGAAGCCTGGTGCTGTGGGTGGTCATGGAGAAACTTCCAGCGATCGGAGTGGTGCCCCAAGGCATGGTAGGTGCACCTGGCGCTGGGATGGAAGATGCTGGGCATGGCACCTGAACACAGGTGTGTGGCTGCAGGGGCTGCTTGCCTCTTCCTCCGCCCCCTCTGTCCGGGGGAGCCAGGGATGAGCAGGGATCAGTCCTGGGAGTCCTGGCTCCTAGATCTGTGCCCAGTGCCAGGCAGGTGGCAGCTCTAGAAAGCTTGGTGGAGGGAATGGGCACATCTGCGCAGACCCAGAGCTCCTCTGGGCCCAGGTGTGGCGGGGCGCAGGAGCAGATGTGCGCAGGTGCCCTGGGGACAGGGGCCGGGTCTCCCCAGGGCTCCCTCCCTTCCCTGAGGGCTCCCAGTTTCTGTCACTGCATTTTCTAGGCTCTGTCCTAAGTGCTTCTAAAGGAAAAGAGGCAATTTGTTGGAAAAAACACTCCATTTTGACAATGAGAATTAATAAAGAGTAGTTTTTTTAGCTAACACATTAGAGTCACTTTGACTTAAATTTTCTCCTTTTCTCGAAACATCATGAGTCAAAATAAGGATGTCATAAACAAATACGGGAGAGATGTTTTGATTGGGCTTCTCTGGAAGAGATTAGAGCCTTTTTTCTTTTCCTTTTCAAAATAAGCTGTAACTAGCAATTCCTGTTGGGGATTGAATGTCATAATTATGATTTCAGTAGCTCAAGAAGTGAGATAGCTAAAGCATCCTTTGTTCCTGTCATTAACAAATGGTTATGCAGAGTGTGTTTATGCAGAAGGGTGGATTACAGACCAGGAATGGAGAAGCCCTCTGTGCTTAGAAGAAGGTAATTGGAAAGTTCAGTCTAATTGGGAGAGATAATGAATATTAAACAGCTCTGCATTGAGCTGCCTGAATTTTGGGGACCCAATGCCAATAGTAGCATTTAAGGCTGGACTTGTCCTTGTAATTCTGCCCCAAGCTGTAGCCCAGTAGAAGGAACTAACTCATCAGATGAATTGCTTAATTTTGCACAGATTAATAACTATTCCGATTATGTGACTGCTGCCAAATTAATTGCACTCTAGAATAATATGTGATAAAATAAAGCTTTTCAGTGTCTTGTTTTCATTACTTTCAAGTTATTCTTAATCATAAGATTGTGTTTGAATCATCACCATAAGTAATGAGATTTTATGTAGTTATGTCTTCAATTTGCATAAAATCATGTAACGTGCTGTGAAGACGTAATTGGATAGTTAACTCTTCCCAGGAAAAGGCAGGATCCGTACAAAGTTATTTTTGATTTTTTGTTTTTTCTTTTTTTTCATAATAATCATGACATTATGTTCCAGGTTTACATGGAGGAACAACATTTAGGTATTAAGTAAAGGAGGTTCACTTACATTCTTGGTTTTGCCCCAGATCTTTTGAGTTTAAATAGTTTAAGAATTTAAAAATCATTGACTTCTAGTAAGAGAAGGCAGGAACATGTGAGTTGGGACACATAAACCTAGAAATCTTCCATGGATTTTTCCTCCCTTCTTCCCTCCAGCCCCCAAGAAATAGCTCATTAGACAAAGGTAATTGCATGAATTGCGCTCCTAGTGGCCCCAGAGCGTCCCAGATGAACAATGGTGAGACCCGGAGAAGCATCTGGGGTATTGGAATGCCAGCCAGCGGATCGGCAGCTCCGCTGTGCTTCTGTGATCCCAGGACACAAAAATTCTGCCCTTTTGAACTGTGCGGGGTCTGTGCTGGGCCGGGCGTCCATGTGGCTATTTTCTCTTATTAGGACGTAAAGTTAACAGTTCAGTACCTGGCAGTGTAGGGCGAGATGCTCCAAGACCAACATTCCTGCAGTCTCCTGCCAGGCGGCATTCGGCCGCCTGTTTTCTGGGACTGCAGTCTCCAAATGGTCTCAGGACTGGGGAGGGCGTGGTGGGTTCAATTTCATGAAAGGAGTAGTTTCTCTTCTTTGAAGTATTTCTAATCAAATGCAGAGGTTGCTACAATCTATGGTAAGAATATTTGTAAAATTGTGAAGGAGGAAAAAAATCTGTGCTAGTTTTGCTGTTGCACTTCAGAGTGCAAAACTTGCAGCCACTGTGTGTGATAAGTGCTTAGTTCAGATTTAGTGGGTAGAAGGCATGAACAGAAACGTGTTCCAGTGGGTGGTAGTCAGGTCCAGTCCCCTCTGTGGTTTCAGGTGTCCGCTGGGGAATGTCATGGAGTAAGGCAGAAAGATTTCTCTTGGATCAAAGTTCACCATTACATTGGGAGCTTTGGAAACATCTTCCTAAATATCAAAACACAAAGGTTATGAAATAATGTGTGTTTAGAATAGCTTTTAAGGTCTCTGTCTGGAAAAATTCAAGTTGTTAAAAAATTCCCTTTGCAGCTCTATGTTAAAAAATTTACACCTGACGTGGAGGCTCATGCCTGTAACACATACACCTTGGGAGGCTGAGGCAGGAGGATTCCTTGAGCCCAGAAGCTGGAGACTGCAGTCAGCTATGATCGTGCCACAACTCTCTAGCCTGGGTGACAGAATGAGACTCTGTCTCTCACACACACATAAAATATATTTTATATATATATATATACATATATATATATGTTGCTCTTGAAAAGAAATGAAAGACTTGAAGAATGTATCTTAAACCAGCTTCCTTCGCTGGGGTTGTTATTGCCCCAGGACTGTCCCCTAGTAGAGACCCTATTTATTGTGTTGCTTAGTTCTTGCTTCAAGAAAACAGTATTTGAACCACTAATCCCATGACAGCATGAAATTTTAATTTTCACTCTTTATGCTTTTTGGGTTCTCACAACATGGTGAGAATCTTCTGGTATTTTGTTCCCATAAACTCAGTTTGGGATGGGAAAATCAATGGGCTGGCATTTTAAGAACATTCAGTTGTAACGTTCTGCTTCTTCCTGTGTTTATGTCCACACTGATAAAACTGCAACCTTGTACAGCTCATTCTCCAGGAACTCGAGTGTCAAGGACAGTCTGTACAATCCTTGGGAAATGGGCACTCCCTAGCACTTTTTATGGTTCCGGAAGCAGAGTGTGTGTTTGTGTTTCCGTGAGGAAGATAGTAGCTGCTTCCCTCTCACTCAGCACTTAAGACCCTGGATGCACATTTTAAAAAGGTGGGGGGGGGGGGCGGTGGTCAGGCTGCAGATCCAGCAGAACCTCCATGTGTGTCTCGTGCCCTCCCTGTGAGCCACCTGTGGCACGGGCTGGGGCCGGCCCGCCTTGGACTTCAGCCTCCTGCAGCTGCACCAGCCTCACCCAGGGTGGGAGCTTCAGGATAGCAGCTTCACAGCTCGACTTGATGGGCCACACTTCCTCTGGGGCCAGCATCCCCGGTGACACTGCCCAGCGTCTGCCACAGTTCAGGTCCTCAGGGAATGTGTTGTGGGGTGCCCTTTGTCTAATTCAAAGGGTACCTTTCTTCCCTTTGCCTTTTGTTGTTGTTGTTGAGACAGAGTCTCACTCTGTTGCCCGGGCTAGAGTGCCGTGGCGTCAGCCTAGCTCACAGCAACCTCAAACTCCTGGGCTCAAGCGATCCTTCTGCCTCAGCCTCCCGAGTAGCTGGGACTACAGGCATGTGCCACCATGCCTGGTTAATTTTTTCTATATATACATATATATATATATTTTTTAATTGGCCAATTAATTTCTCTCTATTTTTAGTAGAGACGGGGTCTCACTCCTGTTCAGGCTGGTTTTGAACTCCTGACCTTGAGCAATCCACCTGCCTCGGCCAGAGTGCTAGGATTATAGGCATGAGCCACCTCGCCTGGCCTCCCTTTGCCTTTTTTCTTTATCCTTGATACACAGGGTCTTTCTGATGCCCAGGTAGAGTGCAGTGATGTCATCATAGCTCACTGCAACCTCAGACTCCTGGGCTCAAGTGATCCTCCTGCCTCAGCCTCCCCAGTAGCTGAGACTACAGGCTCATGTCACAACGCCCAGCTAATTTTTCTATTTTTTGTAGAGACGAGGTCTCACTCTTGCTCAGGCTGGTCTTGAACTCCTGGCCTCAAGCGATCCTCCCGCCTCAGCTGCCAAAAGTGCTAGGATTACAGGCGTGAGCCACCTCTCCTGGCCTCTTTGCCTTATTTTTGCCTGTTGTGTTTTCCAAGCAAGTGTGTTGTGATGCAAAGCTGTGCTCTGCATGAATAACGTGACCTTCATGCATCACTGCTGGGCTCAGATGACCCAGGTGGAATAGACTTTTGAATAATGCAAGGTTATTGGGACATATAAATTCTATTCTAAATAACCTTTCTTCCATAGCTAGCCTTTTCCTTTTTTTTTTTTTTAAAGTGTATTCCTAAGGAGAAGTTTATCTTCATCTCTTATGGATCATTTAAAAATAATAATAAAGGAAGGGATCACTGCATGCATTCTCACCTTGCACAGCAGGAAGATTTGGGAAAATTTACCAAAAGGCCCAGATGCTTCTGAGATGTGGGCAGTGGTAAGGAATGCTGAGCCTCAGGCCACCGGTCAGCTTTTAAAGCCCGTGTGAAAACCGACCCCTGGAAGTGTTACTGTGGGTGCCCGTTCTTAGAGGAAGGGGCTGAATCCATTCCTCCAGCTCAGCGTGTGGGAAGCCTGGCTGTGAGTTCAGGTCCTCAGGTCACCTGGGGGAGCAGCCAGTGGCATCAGTGACTTTCACGTTCACCAGGAGACTCCAGGGTGCTGCCTGGTGAAGCATCACAGTGTTAATTTAACCTCCACTCTTGCTGGTGGGCACCAAGCACTCTGTGCCGAGCTCAGGAGAAAATGAGTCCCTCTGGCCAGGGGCCCTCCTGCGTGCCCCGAACAGGCTGTTTTCTGAGCTGGAGGTGGCCACGTTAGTTCCCTTTGGGCCAGGGGTGGGCAAGCAGGTCAACTTTGGCCAGGCTGTGGTAGCCAAGGAGCAGTCGCTGTGCTGCAGGGTTTTAAAACAGAAGGAGTTCCAAGGAGCACGGAATGCACTGTCCTGCCTTGGGGAGCAACAAGGGAAGAAAAGGAGAGACCAGCAGATCAGAGAGCTTCTTAGAAAGCGTGCGGGGCGTCAGACCAGAAGATGGAGGACAGCGGAGGTCTTCATCGTGCTGAGGGAACGGGGTCCTCCGCAGCTGGGTGATGACTTGCACTGGGTGCCAGCTGTCGGCCCGGCCAGGGTTCTCCCTACAGCAGCTGTCGCTGGGAGCTTGTCGGAAATGCAGGGTCTCGGTCCTGGCCCAGACCTGCCAAGGCTGCCCCTTAAGGGCCCTGCAGGGCGTTCTGACTGTGGGCTGGAGTTTGGGAGCCCCAGCCCTGACAGATTTTCCCTCGTGTCTGCTCTGGGGAAGTGCGTGTTATTTTTTGTCGTTACAGTTGACGTTGGGAACTGAGGCTCAGGGATACATCAGCCCAGAGTTTAACAGAGCTGGACTGGGGGCCGGTGGGTGCCCCCGGCCCACGGGAGATGGCTCCAGGACTTGGGCTACTCATTTGAAAGCTTCTGAATCCTAAGTTGCTTCTGTTTGCTAAGTCTGTTTGCTAAGTCTGTTTCAGAGTTGACAGAATTAAATGAGATAAGGTATGTAAATGTGTGTGGCCAGGACTTGGTGTTAATAGATGTTTAGTTTTTCTTTAAAACTATCTAGTCTTTTTTTTTGTTTTTGAGACAGAGTCTTACTCTGTTGTCTGGGGTAGAGTGCTGTGATGTTCTAGCTCCCAGCAACCTCAAACTCCTGGGCTCCAGTGATCCTCCTGCCTTAGCCTCCCAAGTGGCTGGGACTACAGGCGTGCACCATGATGCCCAGCTAATTTTTTCTATTTTTAGTAGAGACGAGGTCTCACTCTTGCTCAGGCTGGTCTCGAACTCCTGAACTCAAGTGATCCTCCTGCCTCAGCCTCCCAGAGTGCTAGGATTACAGGTCATGCCCGGCCTATCTAGGCTTTATATAAGGGGTTACTTTCCCTTTATATTTTATGCATGACTATGGTGCCTGGATTTTTTAAACAAAATCACGTGTGTGTGTCTATATCTATCTGTCTGTCATCTGTCTTATCTGTTCATCCACACATACAGTTTTGCAAATGGCAGAGCAATAGTTATTTCCATTTGAACAGGCAAACAAGACACCTTAGCAGGGTGTAGTATAAAGACCATAGCATTATGTATGAGGTAGAAAACCAGACACTAATCCTTTCTCTTGATTGACCTTGCATTTAAAATGTTTGAGCACAGTTTTCCCGTATCTAGAGTTGGGAAATGATGCTTCCTGGGGTGGTTTGAGCAGCGGGGCTGCAGTGTACACATGCCAGCTGCTGGTGGTACCAGCAGTGCTGGTCGGAGGCCCCACTTCTCACACGCCCTTGCGAGTGGAATCCCAGGGCTGCCCTCACCCCATTCCCTTTCCGTGCTGAGGGACAGGGCACATTGAGGCTCTAGGGCCAAGGCACTGGGAGCCAGTGCTGGTGCAAGACATTATCTTTAATAAGTGAAAACAGGGACAGAGAACCTCAAGGTTGAGAAACTGCGGTTGTCTGAAGGTGAATCATGAGTGAGGGTATTTCTAAGTCAGAAAGTATGATTCAGATTAGAAAAAGAGCACACCTGCTTGTTGCGGCAGAGTTACCTGAATATGCCCATTACGACATTGTAGCCGGGGTGCGTATAAAGATTATTTATCATGCATGTTTTCAGGATGAGAAAACCAAGGACTCAGATCTAATACAGTATTATTCAGGTTTCAGGTTCAGTTGATGCTTTCAGAACATTTTGACCCAGGGTCTTGTTTTTTTTTTTTTTTCTTCAGGATCATTAGTTAATGGCCTCAGAAAATACATTAGTTTCAGATTCACAGTGACATGTCTGTGAGCCCCTCTCTGTCTCCCCCCTGCCCTTCCCCCCTCCCCTTCCCATCCCCCCTTCCTCTTTTTCAACCACAGCATTATTGACTTTCAAGGCTGGTTTATTCTTTGCCCTGTGGGGAGGGGCCTGTCCTGTGGATTGTAGGATGTTTAGCAACATCCCTGGCATCTAGCCCTAGGTGGGAACAAACCCCAAATGTCCCCAGACATTGCCAAGTGTCCCAGGTGTGGGGGGTGGGGACCGTAGCCAGTCTTGGACTGTTCAGGCTTCTGTAACAGAATACCATAAACTGGGTGGCTTACAGACAGCAGATGTGCATTTCTCACAGCTCTTTCACAGGAGGCTGGAAGGCCCAGACCATGGCCCAACAGAGTCAGAGTCGGGTGAGGGGTCCCTTCTTGGTTCATAGACAGGTCCCTCTTGCTGTGTCCTCACATGGCGGAAGGGGCGAGGGAGCTCTTTGGGGTCCCTATAATAAGGACCCAAATCCCACCCATGAGGCTCCACCCCCATGACCTCATCACCTGCCACAGGCTGCACCTCCTCATGCCATCACCTTGGGGGTGAAGATTTCGGCATGAGGATTTTGGGGGTCCATGCACATCCTGTCTGTAGCACACCAAAGTTGGGAACCACTGCTGTGCACAGTCAGATTCTCCAGTGTGTCATCCTTCCCTTGGCCTTCAGGCTGGGAGCCTGAAAGAAGCTTGGTTAAGGTCCCCGCACCATCTCCCTGTGGCTTGGTTAAGGTCCCTGCACTGTCGCCCATGAGTGTGCCTCTTTGCACGGAAGGTTGCTTTTGCCATTCCCAGGGGTTTATGAGGGTTTGGTCCTTGAGGAGACAGGATGGCCTTGGCAAGACCCTCAGACCCAGAGCTGCCTAGGGCGCCTGTGTATAGGCAGGGAGCCCCCCATGCCCACAGAGCGGGTGGCTGGGGCTGTCAGGACCTGGTTCTGGCACAGGGCGTGCGGTAGCCCTACCCTCTGCAGCCCAGCACTCCCTCCTCATGCTGTACTCGGTGTTTGTCAGGGGCGTGGGCAGCAGCGGAAGGACTAAGCCAAGCCCTGTGGGATCCATGATGTGTACACCTCTTGGACGGTCGTGTGCCGCCTCCCTGTAACTAGAATAGGTGTGACTAGGTGGTGCACGCAGGTTTAGTGGTTAGGAAACCATTTACACAGAAGCGGGCAGATGGGTGGGCCATGGGCACAGCGAGAGTGATTTGGAACCCCCTAAGCACCCTGGGAAGGACAGCAGGAGACTGTGTGTGGACCGACAGTGTGGCTAGGTCCCCCGTGGGTCAGCGTGTCACGGGGCTGTGAGTCACCCGGCTCGCTTCTTGTTGACATTAGAGTGTGTGCAGCATAGAGCGGCCGGGCTCACCTGAGCTGAGCCAGCTTCTCTGATACCTCCTGGCTTTCCTGCCAGTCTGTCGGTCAAAATGTCAAATGTTTGATGTCTCTTGTGTCTAAGGAAGCAGTAGAAATCCACTTGGTAATGGCGCAAAGGAAGGGTGAGGATGTACTTGTCTTGGTTTCTGAATGTGGCCAAGTGTGAGAGTTTTCCTGTGACCACGTGATTGCACAGGGGCTAAGAGAAGGGAGGACTGAGTTGCCAGTGCTACAGGGGGTGCTTTCCTTCTACTCATTAACAAATGTTTTTTTTGTTTTTGTTTTTTTTGAGACAGAATCTCACTCTGTTGCCCATGCTAGAGTGCTGTGGCGTCAGCCTAGCTCACAGCAACCTCAAACTCCTGGGCTCAAGCAATCCTTCTGCCTCAGCCTCCCGAGTAGCTGGGACTACAGGCATGCACCACCATGCCCGGCTAATTTTTTTTTCTATATATTTTTAGTTGGCCAATTAATTTCTTTCTATTTTTAGTAGAGACGGGGTCTGGCTCTTGCTCATTCTGGTCTCGAACTCCTGACCTTGAGCAATCCTCCCGCCTCGGCCTCCCAGAATGCTAGGATTACAGTTGTGAGCCACTGCACCCGGCCAACAAATGTTTTTGCACATCCTTCCAGAGAAGGAAAACTGCAGGCAACCCTTACACTGCGTTGACTAGGAAATGTCACACTTTAAAAAGCCACAATCTTGTAGAGAGCACCCCTGAGCTTCCTTCACTGTCTGTGCGTGTGAGCACTTTAGTTCTCGCTTCGTAACAGGAATCCACCTCATTGCCAAGTGGGGGTTTGTTACCAGAGACTTCTTGTTGCCATACGTTAAAATCAATGCCCTTCTTTCCAGTTTTTCTCTGTCTCTCGAGTTAAGATGATGACCTAGTCTCTCCTCTCCAAGATGGAGAGTTGCATATTCTCCTAACATTTCTGAAATTCCCCTCTCCTCGGTCGTGATATAGAAAACAGTTCAACATATTGGGTGATCTTGGATCTGCAAATTGATTTTGTTTAAGACTATATTGTGGGCCTGGCGGGGTGGCTCATGCCTGTAATCCTAGCTCTCTGGGAGGCCGAGGTGGGCAGATCGTTTGAGCTCAGGAGTTCAAGACCAGCCTGAGCAAGAGCAAGACCCCATCTCTACTATAAATAGAAAGAAATTA
>VSMD01056334.1:34411-148791 GCA_008750895.1 Mirza zaza
CCTTTCCGCCCCCCCCCCCCCCCCCCCCCCCCCCCCCCCAAACCTAGTTCAGGACCTCATAACTAAGCGTCTAGTTGCTAAGACATTGCGCAGTGAAGAACACTCCCAGTGAAGGCACACATGGAATAGAACTCCGAGAGCTAGGGCTGCTTTGGTTGCAGAAGCACAACCTAGACTATTAACTTCAGTGGAAAAGGACTTGGTTGACTCTCCCAGCAGCTGGGACATCTCCGAGGTGCTTCAGGCTGATGGGAGAGGGGCTCGTGCACCTGCCAGAGGACCCTGTGGCTCCTGTCCCACCCCTACCAGATCCAGTTCCGATTGTCTCCCTCCTGCTGGCTTAATTTGCAAGCATCTTTTCCCTGGCGTGTGAAGCTCTGGGCTCATGTTCTACAGACCTGGGGTCTCAAAGGAAGGGAACGTTCCTTCCTGTCAGGTCTCACAGAAGTTCTCATCTAGACTGGTGGCTTGCAGCGGGATGGGTACTTTGCCCACTAGACATTTGGCAAAGCCGGGAGGTGGTGTTGGTAGTCACGAGGGGGGGCTGCTAGTGGCATTTGGTGTGGAGACCAGGGATGCTGCTCAGCCTCCTGCGGCGGCGCGCAGGACAGCCGGGTGGCAACAAACAGGCGCCCATGGCAGCGTGGCGGGAGTGCCAAGTTGTGGCTGCCGCCCTGCGCCCATCACCTTTCCGGGGATGTGGGCGCTAGTGTGGGTTAGTCGTGTGCCCCAGGAGAGTGCCAGGGAAGCCCATAGGGGAGAGGCGGTTTCCGCATGGGGAAAGCATGCTGGCAGACATAAGGAGAGGGTCTGTGCGCTGGTGCCGGGCACTGCGCGTGGTGGTGTGCGCGCAGGAATGCTCTGCAGACCAGTGCACCGTATAGGAGCGCTCTAAGGGACGCTTGCAGAACCTAGCTGGCAAGGCACAGAGTGCTTAAAGACTGGAGGTATAGCCCAGCATTTATCACTTTGGCCAGGTGCAGCTCCTGGGACTGCACCTAAAAAAGATCGAGGGTAATTAGTGAGCTTTGGCCCTCAGTGCCCTTGGGCATTCTTCCCGGTCTCCTTTCTCTACCTTATTTTTGTTTGTACAAACCTTGAGGCTTCCTCTGTTAGCTGTTTTAACTCCAGTTCTTCCCCCCACCTGGCAGGGCTCATTTTGTGAAGTCACAGCCTTGCATTGCTTCAGGGGTCATCTGGGGACCCTGATTAGGGACCCTGATAATCTCCTAGGGCCAGAGGGGACTTTCACCTGCACACCCTCCCCTGTGGGAGGGAGAGAGTCCTGCAGTCCAAGGAGGTGAAGGACACGTCCCCAAGGTCACACAGCTGGCTGATGGCAGGATGATGGTTAACCGAACAATGAGGGTGCCTAAAAGAGGGCTTGTGTTGGGCCATTTCTTAAAAAACAATTCCTAGGAAATTATATAATTACTTCTAAAGAGAGTCATCAAGACAACAACAGTTGGTATTGATAGAAATCAGTAATCATTCCAGTCTGAGCTTTCAGAGATTCCTGAAAAGTAAATGCACACAGGGCTCCCTGGTGTCTCTTTTTCAACGTGGCATTTTTTCCAGTTAGAAATTTGTGGGCCAGCGGTGTGCAGTTATAGGGGTAAATTTTAGTTTTGAAATTTCCTGCAGGCCAGAAAATTGTGTCACTACTTATGGAGTGAAATTTTGATTTTTTTTTTTTTAATAAAATTCAACAGTTTTTCATCCTTTCCCTCCTGTATCCTCCTCCCCCTGCCCGTGGAGATGTTTCTCTCCTATTTCTGGTCGGTTCTCTGCAATGTCCCTAGAGATGTCACCTAAATATCACTTTTATGTAGTGGACTCTCTGCTAAGTGTAGTACATGCATGATGCCATTTAACCCTACAAGGACTCTCTTGGTTAGGGATTATTGTTCCTCTTTGTACTCGGGGAGCAGGGGCTCAAACATGGTAAAATGACAGGCTCAGTGCTGCTCATTAGTAAGCTAGTGAGGGAGGGGTGGAAAGCCAGGCCCTCTCCTTCCAAACCATGTGTACTGTGATCCTCTGTGTCTCTGAGGGCTGGTACTTGTCACCCTGTGGCATTCTAAAGAGGGCGTGGGGGCTGCAGATTCTCTGGGACCCGCCTCCCCCCCAGTGGTATCGCTTTAAATAAGTGTTCATAGTTGCTACTGGGATGGTACCAAACAGTCACTTCAGAAAATGCTGTCTCTTATATTCAGTGACAGCCTTCTCTAATGAATTTATTTTTCTAGCTGAGATACAAAGGCCTGTTCTGTCCTTTAAGTCATCTGGCGAGTTTTTGTTTGAGTGTCGTTTGCTAACATTTCCTCCTTTATTCTCTTGTCTTAAAAACAGCAGCTGTGCCCTTGGTTCTCGGATGCCTCTGTCTCCACTTCATCTATGTGTTTAGTCCCCACTAGTCAGTCTTTGGTCCCTTATTCTGTCTTTACCTTCGGTCCCGTGGGGAACCTTTTCTGCCACTGCTTTCAGCCTGGTCTGTTTTCACAGTGCGCATAGGCACCCCCATCCCTCAGGGTGACCTTTTCCCTGCAATTCCTGTGCTTTCCACTCCTCTTTTCTCCCCCGCTGGGGTGGTGGACTTGAGTGCTTTGCATGAATCCCATGTGGTGGACGACACAGCCTCTAAGATCTGTTTTGTCTTTTCCTGTTTGTAACTGAAGACGTTCCAATGAGCAGCTGGAAATACCCACATTCAGGATGAGCCACAAGGGCTGGAGGTTTCACTTTGGTTGGGAAAGTTGCTACTTGAAGGCACAGATTCAAGAATGTCACCCTGGGGGCAAGTGGAGAGGGCGTGGGAGAAGGTGAGCAAAGAAGGCAGCAGGTGGCCAAAGATGCACAGTCTTCGCTGCCCAGGAAGAGCTGACCAGGGGAGGAGGACGCTGAGGGCTGGCTTTGAGTCTGGAGGCATTAGTGCCTGATCATGCTTCGTAGGGAGGAGTTAGGACGAGAGCCATCAGGAAGAAAAGGGGGCCCAGGAAGGAGGGGCAGGTTGGTGGGGGTTTTCTCATAAACAGGCTCCAACACCAGGTCCCACCAGCAGATGCATGGCGAACGTGCAGCTGAGAGCAGCACAGACTGCCCTTGGGTTTTCCTCGGCAGAGGGCTGAGCCGGGGGAGGAAGGGGATGTGTGCCAGGTGTCCTGTCTGTGCCTGGCGGTGTCTGATGCCTGGCGCAGAGCTCATATGTTAGCTTTGCTCTGCGCTGGTTCTGAGACCTCATCCAGCACCTGCCACTGTGCACAGACAGGTGGCTCTGTCTGGGGCAGGCGGCTGTTATGTCCCACTCAAGGTGCCAGGCAGGGTCGGTCCCTGTAATCCTATTGATTCCCATGTCCAGGATCTTACAGAGAATTTTTTTCTTTATTTACAGTAGGTTTTATCATGTTAAACCTGAAAACAACACACTGATGGGAAAAAACCCACATTGACAGTATTTACTGTAAATATAATGACCTAATATTTTCCTTTCAAAACTGGGAGTCAGGAAATTTGATCTGCAGCACCAGAGGACCTGTGCTTTGTCACTGCTTGGAGTTGCCAGAAGTTCATGGGGAAGAGGCCAGTCGAGTATGTGCGTGTCCAGATGTGCACATGCCATGTAGTTTCTGGGAATCCCTCCCTCCCTCTGTCTCCAGCCCCTTTAGCGTTTGGAGCTTTGCTGCCCTAGAGGAGCAGGACCAGCAGCAGCTTCAGCCCTAATGTGGGCTACACTAGAAATGCAGACTCTAATCTAAAACGGAGAGAAACCACGCAGCCACACTAGGTTTTAGGGAAAGTCACTGTGATGCTCCTGGTGTCCTACTGGGCATGCCAAGGGCAAAATGAAAAAGAAAAGCAGGGCTGGTATAGTGCGTTTAAACACCCAGAGGAAGGTTGTGGCTTGCAGCACAAGTCCATGCTGCAAGAGTTTTGACTTTAGAAAACAACTTGTGCCAAGGCTGTGGAAGAGTGCGAGCCATCCCTGGGGGCCGGATGGAGAAGCCTGGCAGCTCCTGCCCCTCCTCGCCGACCCCGCCCCCTCACCGGCCCCGCCTCCTCGCCGACCCCGCCCCCTCACCGGCCCCGCCTCCTCGCCGACCCCGCCCCCACTGACCCCGCCCCCTCGCCGACCCCGCCTCCCCACTAGGCCCCTCCTCACTGGCTCTCACAGGGCTTGTTTGCCCGATAGACACGGGGTCACCCAGGAGAGCTGGCTGGAGCTGGATTCTAGAGCCTCTCACTGTCAAGGGTGGAGAGCCCTGCTCAGGAGCTGAGCCCAAGAGCGTCTTTGCACCCTTGGGCGCCTTCCTGCAGCCCCGTGCAGCCCTCCCGCAGGGGAGGGGAGGGGAGGGTGCAGCCGACCTGGCCAGGAGCCAGGCAGCCCGTTCGGTGGTGGAGAGGGGAGGTCGCCAGGGGGCCAGAGGCCCTCCTCCCAGCTCCTCTCTTTTTAGACAGGTGACCTCGGATAGGATGTGAAGCATGCCGAGACTCAGTTTCTCCCTCTGTGAAAGGGGGTGAAGCCCTCGCGGCGTGTGTTTGCAGTCTGTGGGGCCTCGTGGGTTGCTGGACACATAGCCGGTGCCCAGCAGATCAGAACTGGAGATTGTTGAGAACGTTTCTGGCCTGGCTTGTCGTCTTCGCGATGTCGGCTTCCCTCGCTGCTCTCCTTTCACCCCTGCTTCTCCCTCTCTTTCCTTCTCCTCCACCTCCTCCCCACCCCCTCATGTTCATTCTTGTACAGCTTTATGGAGGTGTGTGATTTCGACACTGTGCTCCCATTTAATTTTAAGCCTACAATTCTGCGACTTAAAGTCAATTCAGAGCTGTGCGTCCCTTGCCATATCCAATTTTAGAACATCGCCGTCACCCGAAGAGATCCTTTGTACCCATTAAGGGGTCACGGCCTGTTCCCACTCTAGCCCCAGGCATCCACGAATCCACTCTCTGCGTCTGTAGATCTGCCCATTTGGGACGTCCCCTGTACCTGGATTCACACCGTGACCTCCCATGACCAACCTCTTGCACTCCCTGCACTATGTTTTTGGGTCACCCGTGTTGCGGGAAGCGTGAGTGCCCCCTTCCTTTCTGTTGCCGAGTGCTGTTCTGCGCTGTGGACAGACTGCATCCTGTTCCCGGCGTGTCAGCTGATGGACACTCGTGGCTTTTCCACACCGTCCTGAACTAGCCGCTCACGTGGGTGGTCTCCCGTGGCCCACTGTGGGCACACAGCACGTGGCCCAGCTCTGGGAGTCACTGGCTCTGTGGCTTGCAGGGGCTGGTCACTTAGGTCCTCGGAGCATCAACTCCATCGCTTTTGAGCAGGGGCGAGTTTTTAATATATCATAGGATCGTTAGAAAAATCTAATAAACCAAATATTTGAAAAATGTGTTTCATGTTGTCTCTCTCTGACCTCGGGAAGTAACCGTCAATTCTTGTCATGTGGAGAGAAACCCCCAACTTCATTAAAGTGACAGCTCAGTGGACAGAGGCTTCTGGGGCACATTCCCTGTGTCGTTTTTCCGAAGAGAAAACGTGTGGCGGGCACGTGTCCCATCCTGCCCTGCTGTGGGGACAGAGTGTGGAAGGCACGTAGGGGAAAAGCACTGCTTCAGTCACCGTGAGTGTGGGGCCCGGGCCGCGCCCTGAGACACAGCTCCTTGTCTTGTTTGTTCTCTGGGCAGGTGGAGATGGCATGATGGTAGATCAGTGGTGTTGAGGCTGGGAGTTGGCTGGATTGGGTTATGGCCGGCACCCGTGACAGCTGAAAACTTATAACATGCTGCTGTTGGCGTATTTTGTTATTATGGTGTGTGTGACTTGCAGGGAGCGTGGAGAGTCACTGACCCCACCACGTAGATCAAGTCTTGACTCCTGTGGAAGGAGCAGTTACAGTAATTGCAGGAATGTATCTAGATAGGGAAAAATTCATCATAGTATAGCCTTTGTTTCTTCTCAAAACTTTGCAGCAAGTCCAGTGCAAACCTAAGCCCTCTAGCAACCCGAGTAAAAACAAGCAAGCAAAAAGAAACAAAACCTTAAATAAGAGAATTTAGACAACCTCCTCTTCATACCTCAATTATTTTATTTTATTTTTTAGAGATAGGGTCTTGCTCTGTCACCCAGGCTGGAGTGCAGTAGTATGATCACAGCTCACTGTAACCTGGAATTTCTGGGCTCAAGTGATCCTCCTGCCTCAGTCTCTAGAGTAGGTGGGACTATAGGCATGCGCCGTCATGCTGGGCTAACTTTTTAAAAAAAATTTTTTTTGTAGACATGGGGTCTGGCTATGTTGGTTGCCCAGGCTGGTCTCAAACTCCTGGCCTCAAGCAGTCCTCCTTCCTTGGCCTCACAAAGCACTGGCATTATAGGTGTGAGCCACTGTGCCCGGCCCATACCTCAATTTAGTTAGAAAAACATTTGCCTATGATAGTTATATACAGCCAGCGCATTCTCTAGAAGCAGCTTCAGATATTTCACTGATGTGCAAGAGAGACAGTCTGCTTAGATAGACTTCTAGTCTAGGCTGGAAGGAAAGCAGAAACCAAACAAGATTGTTGCGTGCGTGAAAAGAGTGTGTCAGTTTCTTGACTGAAATTTCACCAGGGGGCTCTGGGTATTCAGATAGACGTCACTGAGCCATATCAGGTCCCACCGAGTATCAGTTATTTCTGTCACTTCCTAATTGGCGTGCTTAACTCTGACAGTCATCCCGTGAGTGTCCTGTGGTCACACCTGAGTGCATGTTGGGTTTCCATAGTAACGAGGCGGCGTGGGGGAGGGCTGCGGTTTCCTGTGGGTCACCTTGTGTGGTTTGGGTGCTGTACGTCTGAGGGATTGCTCACCTTCTTTTGTCACCCACGTTTCCTCACTGGGTCTGGAAGCTAACCAGAAAGGAAACCTCGTTTGTCAGTCTGGCATGTCCTGAGGTCAGAGAACTTTCCTGTTGCCATGAAACCCTCACTTTGTGATCTCTGTCCCGCCTGTTCCCCCAACCCCAGCGCAGATCTGCTTCCTGTGGCTATAGGGTGTGTGCATCTTCTGGAATTTATGTAGCTGGAGTCCTACAGCCGGTCCCCCCTCTCGTCTGGCTCCTTTCATTCGGAATGATTATTTTGGGATCCACCCGTGTTCGGTGGATCGACAGCTCATTCCTTTTAGTGCTGAGTGGTACGGCATTGTTGGGTAGTGACTTATATGCTGGTGGAACTTTTTTTTTTAATACTAGAGGCTAACTTTTAGAAAATAGTTGCAGGGAGAGTCAGCAGGGAGAAGAGAGACGTTTCCGCTGCCTGTGAAGGATGTCCCCTGAAGGATGCGTGCCCTTGCTGATTCGCAAGTCCGTTTCCGGGGCCACGGAGCTCTAACTTCCACTTTGATGCCACTTTCCAAGTTTAGATAAAGCCTGTTTTCTACCACATTTGAGGTCATTGGAGACCTTCCTTTATTATGAAACTTTTCAAGTGATTAAGGGGTGCATTGTTAGTTTGAAAGGAGAATACAGGACCACGTGCTTTCTTTCAGTATATACCATTTCTAAGCCCCCTTTTATACCAATATATTTTAAAAATTGAAAGAATGTATACTTCGAAGTCGTCTTGTTACACAGAAAATACTGTAAATTGAACTCACAGTTGGTTCCTATTTTAAATTCTTGGGAATATATGTTAGAACACAAAAATTTTAACCTCAGGGTTAAGATCTTTTGCTGATGCTGTTTTCACAGTTGCTATGTGAAAATGTTCAGAATTCTGTTAAATCACACTATGGACTATCTGTAGCAATTCCAGCTGCTGCTTGTGAGGAGTTGATGGTAGGGCAGTTGCCTATAATCTAATGTGGAAGTGCATCTGTAGCATAGAAAAGGAAGAAGAATTAAGAGTACACCAAGTTGCCAAACATTTGTCTTTGGGTTGTGGAATATGGGTGTGTTTTCCCCCTACTTCTTTATAGTTTTATATAATGTAAAACTCCTGTAGTGCACATTTATTTTTAAGAAAGCAGAGAAATGTTGTATTCAACTTGCTTTGCAGCACTTTACTTTTCTTACTAGGGTTACTTGAAGACTGAAAGATTTTTGTTTTAAAATTCTTCCCATCCTCCAGACACTGAACACAGTAAAATAATATGCATGCAAGGAATTTTATAATGCATAAAATATATCATATGAATGATGGTACCACACTCTTGGAATTGTTTCACTTTCCTTCCCCCTTGAATGACATAATAAATTATGAAAACCCTGCAGAGTTTGACAGGGCCACCTGACCTTCCTAGGAAGGAAAAGAGGAGGGAAGGTACTGGAGGAGGTGGTGGGATAGCAGGAGTGTCTGCTGTGTGCCAGACCAGAGATGCCCCCGTGCCTGGCCCTGCACCCTGACCACTCCTGAGAGTTGGTGGTAGTTGACCAAGGCCCAGTGGCATAGCCAGGCAGTTATAGCTGGAGTCTACACGGGCCTTGGTCTGAGCCTTTCTGCCATTGCCGGCACTCTTTAGCACAGTGATTCCAAATGAGTTATGTGCAGAATGATCACAGAGAGTTCAACGCAAATGGGCCATAGAATTGAGTCCTTTGATGTCAGACGTCCTGATGTGTGGTGACGCTGTGTTGTGTAGTGTCAGCAAGCCATGGTCATTTGCACTTAACATTCTGAGTTGTGGAGTTTTCATTTATGACCTCTTGAGACTCCTTTCTTTTAATTTTTGTTAAAGCAACATAAATTTAGAGAGTTTACACTCCTTCCCTCTCTACTTATTGTTCTACTGCATGATTGGCACATTTTTATTTAAAGAAATTCCTGAAGACCCATGTGAGATTTTGAGAGATTTCTCTGAGGTAGTCTCATTTTTTCCTTGTAACTATGGGGGGTCGATGCCTGCCCTGGGTCCTTGTGAGACAATTCATACTGGAGATATTAATTATTCATCCCCCCTCTTCCCCTCCCACCAGAAGAAAGGCTGAGGGTGGGGTAGGTTTCCTGCCAGGTTGTCTGGTCCTTTGGTTTCCACAAGACAGCAGACCTAGTGCCCTGGCTCCTGGCGGGGAGAGGGCAGGAGCCCAGGGTCCGTCTGTCTGTAGTCTCTGGCTGTCTGCCTTTCCCTCCCTGCCTCCCCCCCACTCTGCCTCCCCCTTCCCTATCCCCTGCAAGAGGGTGGGGTAGGGGGCGGGGTCTGTCTTAGGAGGAAGGGAAGGGGGGGCAGGAGAGAAAGCTGGCACTGTCCCTTGAGCTGTCTGGAGCCTCCGGGAGCCCTTTCCTGATACTGTCCTGCCCAGCAGAAAGGTCAGGTACTCCCGGCTGGCAGGGGTGCCTGACCTAGTGTGTGGTGGTTACTAGCATCACTTGTTAGGAACGTGGGGTCAGGGGAGAGTGCAAGTCACTCCTGGGGCTGAGTTTTACATGTGGTATGCAAACGTAATACGTTGTTGTTGTTTTTAAATACCATTTTTAGAAGAGTTTTCGATCTTGAGAAGTTGCAGAGACAGTGCAGAGTTCTCATGCACCCTTCACTGGGTGTCCCCTGTCACTGACATCTCCCCTTACTGTGGTACATCTGTGCAAGTAATGAACGAATATTAATTCATTGTTTATTGTTGACTGAAGGCCATACTGTATTCAGATTTCCTCCATCTTCTGTTATTGTCCTTTTCCATCCTGGGATTCCATCCAGGATGCCCCATGACGCTTGGTCTTCCTGTTGCCTTGGGCTCCTCCTGCCTGTGGCAGCTTTTCAGACTGTCCTTGTGTTTTGGTGACCTTCTGAGGAGCACTGGCCAGGTATGTTGCAGACTGTGGCCCTCTCTTGGGATTTGCTTGATGATTTTCACACTGGAGAATGAGGTTATGGATTTTTGGAAAGAAGACAACAAACAGACCATTCTCATCACACACGATGGTTTTGGTTTTTTTTTTTTTTTTACTTTGAGTTTCCAAATTTTCTTAACTCTAGCGATTAATGAAGATTTTTCACAATCTCTATGCTTTGGAAAGTTGCCTTTAATGATGAAATTTCTAAACAGGAAAAGAATTAATTTTCTTCTGAAAGTGTTTTGGCAAACTAACTTTGTTCCTGGAATATTGGTGGTCAGAGCTGCTCAGTATAGTATAGCAGGTTTTTAGAGATAATTGTCTCAGACAGGAAGGTTTGCTAAGTATGTCCTGTGGATATGCTTTTTATCTTGTCCTGTGCCATTCTGTACCCTAAAAATAAATATTGTAGGTTCCAATTAGTATTTGAAACTACTTAGTAAAGCCATATCCTGTATCCGTCTTCACCCCCACTCTTAACACGCCTGTCTGTCACCGCCACTTGTGAAGTTGGGCTTATGAGTTAATATACTTCTCTAGGCTAGGAGTTAGCAAGTGTCTTCTGTTAAAAGCCAGATAGTAAATGTTCTAGGTTTGGTTGGCCAAGCTGTGGCAACTACTCAAGGCTGTGGTAGTGGGAGAAAGCAGCCTTGCTGATGTGTAAATGAAGGGCGTGGCTGTGCGCCTATAAATCTTAATTTACACAGACCCATGGCAGGCAGGTTTGGCCTGGGGCTGCAGTTTTCTGACCCTTGCTTGCTGTACTGCTAAGGAATGTTTTGGTAAGATATAAACCCACCCAGTAAACCTGGCCAAGGAGCAAGCCTGAGCAATTAGATGGGGTCTCAGTTCCCCGTTTCTACCCCTGATGCCTGCAGGAATGACTAGCTTTTGAAATGGCAGGGGAGTTATTTCAAGCTAGCATCCCACCGTCGCCCCACCCCTCCTTTTTTTTTTCCTGAAATAAATAAGCAAACAAACAAACAAAGCAAGCTTTTATTGTCTGGAGTCATTGGGAAGATGGGGGCGGCAGCTTCCATAAGGAATGGGTTTGGGGGGGGAGGGGGGAGCACCTGGCCCTCACCAGGACACCCCAGCCCTCACTGCCCCTGTCACTCTCCTTTCTGCCCCTCTCCACTCTGCTCGAGCGCTGGTCTCAACCCTCTGTGCTGCGGTCACTCTGCCCGAGTCGAGAAACATCATTCCTGGAGCTCTGGCGTAGCGGCCCCTTCCTCCACGTTTTATGGCGTGAGCACAGCCATGTAATGACCCGGCCAGACTAAGAAATGGGACATTCCTGTTTATCTTCTAGGAATGTCCCCCCCCCCCGCCCCCCCAAGATGCGGCTATCTTCTTGAATTTTCAAAGCATAGATTAGATCAGCCTGATTTGACCTCCAGCAGAGACTCTTTCGTTCCTAGCTTTTTTCGGTCAGTATTATGTTTGTGAGATTCATTCATATCCTTGCTGACGGCTGTCAGAGTGTATTCATTTTTATTGCTGTGAACTTCAGTTTGTTGTTTTTAAAGGGTGGGTTTGAAAATGCTTAGTGGCCTTAACCTTCCTGGGGTCCCTGTTGAGCCTTCCCTGGAGATTAGCTGCCTCGAACACAGATTTGGCATCTGTGTTGCCTTTGGGCCCGTGCTCGGCTGCGCTGTGGTTGGCGCCTGGCTCCCAGCAGATTCTTGTTTTCCCACAGTCCCTGTGCGACTGTTTCAGTGGGGCGTTGGGACTCATGCTCGCTGCTTCTGCGTTTCAGTTCGCCTGACGTCTGGCACACTTGACGGCTGTAGAGGTGGGAGGGGTTGGCCTTATAGATGCAATCTGGGCTCTAAGACACATCGACTTCCTACTCGTAAAACGGCAGTCCAACCGCCAGAATGTCATCTTTGATCTGTAGGTTTTTCTCATTTTGGTTTCTTAAGGCTGTTGACCATTTTTATTGTTCTGTGCTTGTCTTGGCTTCAGTTCAATATCCATGAAACCAGACAAATCTCCTTGTAGAATAAGTCTGGCAAACCAGCCTTATGATGTTCAACCCCAGTGAGAAAGAAGTAGACCTCAAAATTGCTGCACACCACACTCTCTTGGCCCTTTATGGGCTGGGGCTGTAATTACAAGAGGGGTGACTACATTACAGTGTGTGGGGGCTGTTCACTTTGGGAACTTTCAGGGCACAAGGCCTGGGCTGCCAGGTGGGAACGCTGTTTCATAAATAGTCTTTTGCAACGTGAGACCATGCTGTGTTGGACTTCAGTGCACACCAAAGGAAGGTCGGATTTTTTTTTTTTTTTGCGATTGCCACAATAGCTATGTGGATCCAGATATGGTCAGAAAATATCAACACAGTTTTGAGGTAGTCAACACAGATGGACATAAGACAGGCAGTGTTACAGGGGTGACTTGGTAAGTTGAACCCCAGTAAAAGTGGGGAGGGGGCCCAGAGGAAAAGTTTTTACCTGGAGAGTAACTGGCTAAACATCCACTTTATAAAGTATGCAGTCCTAAGAAGTCTTCAGGGCAAGCCTTTGCCAGTCCTAAAATATGAATGATATCTGAGATTTATTTTATTTAGTGCTGTTGTCCTTACTAGCAACTTTGGAGTCTGCATTCTGACAATGCCTAAATGCTGGTGGTAACTTACATGGGTAAACTGCTATACACAACAGTCCCCAGGCTCTTTGGCACTTACAGTGTTGGCTAGTCCTTTTCTAAAGATTTCTTCCATTCGATTTACTCATGTCCTAACGAAATTATCATTTTTTGATCGTTTTCTCTTTGCATTAATCCTTTGCATCTGTCACTGTGTTTCTCCTGCAATGCCTAGGAAAGGAGTGGAAGCAGGAATATATGACGGATTTGGCATTCTGGGGGCTGTTTACCAACACCCTGGAAAGCTCATAAGGGTGTGAGAGCAGGCATTAGGGTGAATGCTGTGTGGATTAGAGGAGGGAGTGTGTTGCATACATTTATAAATTCACATTTACAGATTCTCCAGCATGTAGCTAGGTCACTAGCCACGGAAGAGCCTCAATTTGTGTAGCCCTTGTGGATACTGATATATTCTAGGTAAAATCCCTTTGCTACAAGGGTATCAGGAGTGGACATAGAAGGAGGCTTTATCTTATACTGATTTATGCTCTGCCACTAATTAGCTGTGTGACCTTGAGCAAGTTACTTCGTATCTCTGGGACAAATAAGCTATCTGTCCTTTGGCCAATTTTTAGGTTCCTGAATCTCTTTATCTACAATATGGGGACATTCTGGTCTATCTCCCAGGATTAGGAGAAGGTGTAAATAGCGCTGAGAACCTGGCCCTGCATGAGTGAGGTGTCTGGGGCAGGGTATGTGTTGTTACTCCCGAAACACCTGGATTCCTTTCCAGTCATGCACCTTGTTCACCTGAAGAGCCGGAGCAAAGGAGCATCCACTCAGATGAGTGTTTCCACCCCAAAGGGATGCTGTTTCCTTGCTCCAGGAGCGAATAGCACAGCCGGACCAGCCCTCGCATCTCCTAGAAGATAGTGTAGGTGAAATGGAGCACGTGGGAGCCCTGTGCGGCTGTCTGTCCTTCCTCTCTGGAGCCCTGAACCATCCCAGCGTGGCGTCCTTTGCCAGACAGTGTGGGAGTGCTGTGAACACAGTGCACCCGCGGGCCCAGGAAGATGGGGCATTCATCGCTTACCTAAGTGCAGTGCCACTAGGAAAGGTGGCAGGTGCTGGCTGGCAGGAGTGCCCCGTGGGGGCGTCTTTGCACTCCCGTCTCCGCTTCACCTCTTGCTGGTCTTGGGTCCCTCTGTAGCACACTGTCCTTCTTCCCACGCTCCCTCCTCGCTCGCCACGGTAAAACATGTTTTCCCTGGACTGACTTCAGAGACTGCCCATGTGGCGCCAGTGCTGTGGCTCCCGTGGGAGTGCCGGGGCCTCGTGGCACTTCCTGAGCTGGGCAGGCGTCGCTGGGGGTTTCGGGCGGTAACCAGCGTTTCTCCTGTTGAGGTCTCACGGATCAGCCACTCTGGGGTGGTGGCAGTCAGTTTTACGCATGGCTGAGATTGTGTCTCTATTGGTCACACATCGACAGCCTTCTGCAGTCAATGGAGGGCTGAGTCCCCTCTTCCCCCCTAAATATCTCACTCGGGTGGAAGTGCTAGCAAGCTTCCACGATCACAGAAAGACATCCCATCTGGTTAGTGTCAAGGAATGTTGCCAACCTGTTTGCTAGCCTTTGATAACAATGAAGATTACTTACACCAATAGACAAAACACATACGCTTTCTCTTGAGTTTGAAAGGGATCAAAGGAGTCACATGCCCTTTAGCAAGGAATGGGTACATTAGATTGTATTAAAAAAGAGTGCGTGTTCCCATGTAGTTTTTCACCAAAACAGATTGACATCGAGCAGGTGCTTCAGGTACACTGTTACCTATTTTGGTGGGGGAGGATCAGGGGCAGTGATCTGCTCTCACACTGGGGACAGCTGATGGCGCAGGACACTGCTGTGCTTGAGCAGAGGCTGATGTTTGTGAGGCCAGCACCCCAGACCTCGGGCGTTCATTGTCTCTCTCACACTTGGTGGGCAGCTCAGGTTGCGGCGAGGCTGGTGGACAGCTCTGGTTGGTGTGTCCCGCCTGCAGTGCACACGGGGTGCTTCATTGCGTGGACCGAAGCCCCCTCTGGGTCTGGTGCCCCCCTCTGATCTCCTCCTGCACCCGCTTCTCTGCTAAGAGCCATCATGCTCTTCCCCGCCCCACTTAGCCTTTGGGTCTGCCTCTGGGCCAGGAGGGTGTCTGCAGGAAGAGTTTTTTTTTTTTAATCCCATAATTACTCACTGACTTTATTCCACATTACATACAGACCAGTCTCTGAATAACAATACTAATAATACCCATCACCAGTATAATTACTGAGAATAGTTTTAAATTTTTTCATATATCTTATTCATTTCCTTTAATTTTTAAAAACAGGCCATATCTCCATTGCCTGAGCATATAGTCATTACATAGCATATGCCTTTTACTCTACATTGAATTTTAGTTCCACAGGTAACTATATGATTAAATCTTACCACCAGTCCTACGTCAAGGTCTCTCTTAAGGTTGGGTTGTGTGAAATTCATTCCATAGTGGATTCCGCAAGAAGGGGTCATGGCAGCACTCTTCCCTGAAGTTTTGCTTGTTGATAACTGTGTGCCCTTCATAATTCAAACTCAGTTTGCATATAAAATCCTTAGCTCACATTTCCTTTCCTTGAGTATCATAAACATATTCCTCCATTCTCTTCTGGCATAAACGTTGCTGTCAAAGAATATGATGATTTAATTTTCTTTCCCTTATAAGTCATTGGATCTTTTTGCCTGGACACCCAAATAATTTTTTCTTTTTCTTTTATGTCCAGTAATGTTACTAACATATGTCTTGGTGTTGGTTGTTCTGCTTCAGTATTGTCAGGTCCATAGAGCGCTCTTTCAGTAAGTATTTTCAACTTTTTATACATATATTTTTTGTTTGTTTTGGTTACTTTATGTGTTCCTGTCACTTGGGGGGTGAGGGCAGGACATGAGGTACCGGCTGTCAGTGTTAGTGCTGGAGTGATTCCCTCAGCCTCAGGATGCTGCGAAGTTGAAGCTCCCATGGATGTAGACTCCTAACAGAATGTTCAACTCCAGATCGCTTTGAGCCATATGGTCTTTCTCTTCTGCCATGACTGCTTACATTTTTAAAAATGGTTCTTGAATTTAAAAGGATTTTCAACATGTTTATTAAAATGCTTCACGCAGGTATTGCTCATTGGTTTTGAGTATGGTGGGGGAGAATGACAAGGTATGGCTCAGTTATACAAGTTCTGGTTTATTTGTTCATGTACTTGTTTATTCAGAAAATAGTTGAGTGCTTACTATATAAGCCAGGCTCTGTAGTAGGCAGTTTAGGAAGGTGTCCAGAAAAAGGAGTTTGCTCTGATTTGGACATATCACAGAGCAAACTTCATGATTGTGTCCTGACATTGTTTTAGAGTTTCCAATTAGATAGTTGTCGTGTTTTTTTTTTTCCAGTAGTCAACCCAAAGTAAGGCAAGCAAACTTTAATTTTGCAATCACAAAGGATTATTCATTCAAAAATTCCCCATTATGTACTCAAATGAGTGGATGGTTAAAAATCTCTTACTAAAAAGACATCACGTCTTTTTCCCAGGGTTTTGTGTTCAACTGAAATAGGTAAATTTACATCAGTGAAATGTAATTGATGTTATTGTCTTAGTTGTCAGCCGAGATGGAAATACACTTGCTTATTATAAAAATGAGGCACTTTTGAATGGCGTCGATTTAAAAGCAAATCCTATATTGGCCTGGAGCAGGCAGCAGAGAGAAGGTGCTGCCTCCGATGTGCTTTCGGCCACTCTGTTTCTTTTGCTCCCTGGAACTTTCCATTCCTTTTTCCTGTGGGCTTATTTGCTAACAGCCTCCTGAGTGTCTGTGGCAATAAATGACTGGCCGATGGCTGGAACTTTGGTATGGTTGTTTTTCTAGTCTTCATAAAAAAAAAAGTGGCTTCAGGTTATGAAGTGAGTCAGTGGCTGCCCGCCCACTCTGGGAGGGTTCGTCCTCTCCTCCCAGTCTCACGGCGGGCCAGCGTGGTAGGAGGTTGGCCCCTGGCTCACACGCCCCTTCCCCGTGCACCCTATCGCCTTCTGGGAATGAGCTGGTCCCCGAGTTGTGAGTCTTGGCGGCAGGGCGCCTGCCTCTTATCGAGGCTGTGTAAGGGCCCGCGGGATGCATCTTGTCCCTAGTGGAGTCGGGGGCACCTCACGATGCCCTCCTTGCCAGTCTTGTCATCTTCTTTCTTTGTTAAACCTTATATTTTGAGATCACTATAGCCTCACGTCATCGTGACACTACAGGGAGATAGATGCCTGGGCCTGTACCCAGTTTCCCGCGGTGGCAGCGCTTTGCAGCGCTGTGGTGACACTGTCACCACCAGGACATTGACCTAGAGACACTCAAGACACACGACCCTTCTGTGCCACAAGGAGTCCCCGTGTTGCCCGTTTTTAGCTTCGGCTTTGTGATACCACCCTCTCTTGCTATTGTAGAGATAGAAAGCTCAAAACTGTATTATGTAGTAACTTCTGTTAATCAGTTATTGACCCTTTAGACAGGAATTTAACTTAGAGCCGAGGATGTTCCCCAGTGGCTGAAGTCTGTTTTATGCCTTCAGCTTCTGGTTTTGGATTAACAGGAGTTCGCTGGGAGAGGAGAGAGGCCTGCCACTGCCCCACTGTGCTCCGCCTCCCCCCCCCCCCCAAGCGTCGCAGCCCGGGGGGAAGGGGGGTGGGAAGGGTGCGTGCCTTCAAAGCGGTGCCCAGGACGTGCTGGCATGCGGAGTGTGCCTAGGAGCTGCTGAGTGGTTCAGACACTTTGGAGGAGCTTAGTGCCCATGAAAAGGTTTATGTGGCAGTCCGAAAAATCGCCGGGCAACCTCCCGGCAGCGCATTCAGCTAAAGCTGTGATTAATTGAACAGGTAATTGACTAGATTCCCCCCCTGCTTTGCTTAGGGGAAGGGCCCTCCACTCTACTTTCTGCTTTGGCAGGGCAGTGGGTACCGCGCGATCACCTCCTGATGCCTGAACCACCTGTACGAGTTTTCCAGCTGGGATCGCTCTAGCCCCTTGCTGGTTTTTCATAGTGTTTGAGCCCTAATTCTTTTTGCCACCACCTTGAAGTTCTGCCCAAGCTGGCTCTGCCGAAGGCTTTATTTTTCTGGCATGCCCAGTTTGTTCCTGGACACCCCTCACACCTTATTAGTGCAAAAAAATTGCATAAATTGTCTTGCCTCCCTCCCTCCATCCCTCCATCCCTCCTTCCCTCCCTCCCTCCCCCCTCCCTCCCTCCCTCCCTCCCTCCCTCCCTCCCTTCCCTCCCTCCCTCCCTCCTTCCCTCCTGGAGGTACAAACAATTTGGTTCAGCCACGTTCAGAATCTGTCACTGTTCCCTAGACTTATTTTGTTTTTAGAATCCTTGGACAGAAATTTTTTAATAGCCTGTCATGGAAAATAGTTGATGTGCCACCCCTATTTTTTGAACACGATGATAAAAATCCCAAATATTCCCACGTCAATCCTAGCAGATAATGTATATCTTTTTGGCATCCCATTTTCTCCCTAAAAGGACTGAATATGGGATAGGGCAGTGGAATGAATGAAACAGGGATGCTGCCAGTTTCATAAACGGCTTTGCTCTGCCGTGGCTGTGGCCTATGGGAACTGCCCCACCCCAGAAAGAAGCCACCAGCCCATCCTCGGCTTACATGACCGTGAGGGGTGTCAGGTCACATCTTTGCTTTGCTCCGCAAACTCTTGCCCATCGCAAACTAGGCTCATACTTAACTCAGTGACTGTGGCTGCCTGCAGGATAATTCATTTTTTAACTTGGGAAAAAGTAGAGGTAGGTGCCAATTGAATTCTGCCCTCCTGGTGGAGGATTGCACCCTCCGCAGAGCACAGCTAAAAGGCTTCCTACATTGCTGGGCTCAGCTGGGGCTGAGGTGCCACCTTATCAGAAGAATTAAGTAATTTTAATGGGAGCCATTTTTTAAAAAAAAAGACTTAACGTTTCCATTTTCTCTTTCAAAACTGTGAATGAACTCGGGGAGAAATAAGCATATCCTTAAGAAATTAGATTTTGTGCATGAGAGTTGGCTGCGGGAAAGGCCAGCCAAGGTTTTCTGGGTTTTGTCCAGTGCCGCCTTGATTTGAGAGGTGTACACCTGAAGTACTTTGCCATTTGTGATGTGACAGAGGCAGCTCACACATCAGAGAAGAGTTTGGCAGTTTTGGTTTGATTCTAACATGAATTCAGCGTGGAGAAATAATAGCACTGATGAGAAGAGCAACGTGTTTTGCATAATAAAAAAACTCTGCCACCTTGCAGCCCAGTTGTATTTAAACTATTTGAATTTTGTAATTGTGCAGCACTCCCCTCTTCATATCTTTTTAAGTTCATTATGCCATTCCATTTCTTTCTCAGTGAGGAGCACAGGCATTAGATGAAGGGAAATGCCATGACTCCCTGTAGCTGGTGGATTTTTCGAGCAGATGCAATACGTCTCACTCTTAAGGAAAAACATAAAAACAGCCAGACATTAAAGCTTTTCTTTGATTATTTCTCAGACACAATAATTAATTGTACCCCACAATCGTTTTTTATTTCATTACAGAACCAAAGTGTTGCTGTTTAGAACTATTCCATTTGGTGTTGACTTTTAAAAGTTATTAAAATTAAAGGAAAAATAATTCGGACTTCCATAGAATTGTGAGTCACTCTGAAATATCTGTGTTTTCTGGGATGAGTTGCTCAGTTTTCCTAACTACTTTCCCCCAGGCCCCTCATGGGGGTGTCTGGACTGGGGAGTGTGGCCTGTGTCGCAACATCTGGCCTGGGTGCCCAGCTCCCGGGCACCTCTGCTCCTGGGCCCCTCTCTGCTCCCGGGCACCTCTCTGTTCCTGGCCACCACTGCTTCCAGGCAGGGGGCTCTGCAGCTCTTTGGGTCTTTCTTCCTTGGTTGCATGGTAGCTGCTACATCCCCAGGCATCCATCCTGTCTTTGTTCTAGGCCAGAAGAAAAGGGAAAGGGCGGTATCAGACATTTCTGCCCCTTTCATTGCAGAGACAAAGGTTCTCCTCAAGCCTCCAGCTGGCTTCTGCTGTGGCCCTCCCCTCGGCCAGGATGCCACACACTGCCCTGCACTGCAAGGCGGGACGCAGCTCCTCCGGTCTCTGTGATGGCTTCAGACACTGGGCAGGGCAGGGCTGTTGGCTGCCACAGATTGTCTGATATTCGTGACGGGGGAGGGAGGGGGAATTTACTTCTGAAAGATGCAATGAAGGATCCTGGAGAACTGGGCACTTGAGTGAAACCCTCAAAGAACGGTCAGCTTTGGAGAGGCTGAAAGAGGACACAAATGTGGACAAGTTAGTGAAGTCCAGGACGAAGAGGAAACAGCCAGGGAGCGTGAAGAAGCTGCCTCAGTGTGCGGGGTTCCTGCACAGCCCTGTGGGTTCCAACACGGAAGTATTAAAGAACAGGTTGACGTTTGCATCGGAGAGTGGGGTGTGGATTACCCAAACCAGAGGATGCCAGTTGGAAGTGAGCCTCGGACATGATTTTGGGGGGCAGGGGAGGGGTCTCACCTAGTTTTAAAAGCAAAAGATTGCCAACATTTGAGGATATAGAGTGATTACCTGCCCACAGTCTGCCTGACCTGGATGCTTGTTTCCACGCGGCCATGAGCATCTGGTGCTGGGTGGGGACCGCTCCTTCGGAAGGGAGGGCCCTGTCACTTCCGCTCGAGGGGCACTGCCCGAGTCACTGCAGACGCGTCTTGAGGGTGTGTTTTGTGCACCTGCCACTGCCGTGAGCCCCTGTTGACCCTGTGGGCACTAGCGTGTGCAGCCCAGGCTTCGGGTTTTCCCCACATTGTTTTGTTTGAAAGTCTGCCGGGCAGACTTTCGACAAAGGACATAACTGAAAAGAGTTTTTCAAAAAGAAAAACAGCGCTTGTGATGAGTGTGAGGTCACCCATATTTCACCCAATAACAAGACGAAGGCTTGGCCTCGGCGTTCACTTCAAAGACAGGTGGGATGACCCTGGCCCAGTCCCCCACCTCAGTTCTCTCCTTTCGTCTTGCAGTGGCGGCGTTAGGTTATTTAACGGGACAGGCGCCGTGTCTTTGAATAGCCGTAGGACGGGAAAGTCCATTGAAAATAAACAGCCATGTGTTCTGAGAAGCGGGAACACTTTGTTGTCTTGTCCAGCAGTTCCTTTTCCTGTTTCTTGATTGCTTATCAGCCCTTTCAGATTGCCTTTTCACTTTGAGAACTGCAAAATTAAGTCATTCCAGTCACCTCCGTTTAAGCAGCCGACTCAGTGATCCAACTGCTCTTTTCAACAGCTCTGTGAGAACGAGGTGAGGATCTGGGCAGGTCTCTTTCCCTAGATTGGCCCTGATGGTTCTGGATACTTCTGAAGCTGACTTGAGAGATCAGGGCTGTGGTGCGATTTGTTTTTTCACCGTAGTCACAAGATGAAAGCAGGGGTATGGACAGGAACCTCACTTATCGTCACTGGTCCTTTCCCTCTCTGCTCATCCCTGCCAGAAACTTCACCTGTTGCATTGCGACAGACCCTTGTATAGGAGGGAAGGCACAGATATGATTTGGGTTTTGACCTCAGAGAGATGCTAGTCTTCAGTGGGGTAGGAAGTGCTAGCAGGGCACCAGAGGGCTAGGGACGGCGAATGGTGACATGCCCGAAGCATCAGGCTGGGAGAAGGGCGTCTGGTCCCAAGTGGAGGTGTGGGGTCCCGAGTGGTGTCGAGGGCTGAACGTGGGCGAGGCGGGCATAGCGTGTGCACAGGAGCTGTGGGGGTGGACGATGGGACCAGAGGGGTCCCAGTAAACAAAGCTCTGCTGGCAAGAAAGACGACTTTCTCTAGGGAGGAAGGACAAAGGGTCCATTGTGGTGGGTGTGTGGTGTTTGGGCAGGGCAGATGTTGTCCGCAGCCCACGAGGCTTGTTTTGCATGGTAATGGTGGGACTTGATTAAACACCGCGGCCCCCACCTGGTCGGATCACACTGGTCTTTTGCATTGCTGCTAGAGCCCAGGGAGAAGACCATTTGTGTAAAGCAGGTGGCTGTGTGTTTCCTGCTGTAGTAAATGGTTTTACAGGGCAGGAGGTTTAAATGTGACTCTAAAGGTGGCTTGGTTTTGTTTTTTTGTTCCACATGAGCTGTAATGGCCATCTCTGATACATGATTCTTGCTCTGGAGTAGTGGTTCTTACCTAGGGGTGATTTTGTCTGCCAGGGGAAATGTGGCAGTATCTGGAGACATTTAAGGTTGTCACAACTCAGGGTGGAGGGCGCTACTGGCTTCTGATGGATGGAGACCAGGGATGCTGCTAAAAGTCCTGCAAAGCACAGGACAGCCCCCCAGCAAAGAATGATCTGGCCCAGATGTCATTAGTGCCGAAGAGAAGTAGTCTGTCTGGAGTATTCCATCGTTTGGCTATCTGTGTTTTAGTTATTGGACATTTGGATGAAATTGCCAGTTTTTTTAAAAAAATTTTTTTATTTTAGCGTATTGTGGGGGTACAAGTGTTAAGGTTATATTAACATATTGCCCATGCCCCCCTCCCCCCTCGAGTAAGAGCTTCAAGCGTGTCCATCCCCCAAACGTTGCACATCTTACTCGTTTGGTTGTATATACCCATCCCCTCCTCCCCCCTCCCACCCTCCCGACACCCGATAAATGTTACTCCTGTATGTCCCCTTAGGTGTTGATCCGTTAATACCAATTTGCTGGTGAGTACATGTGGCGCTGGTTTTTCCATTCTTGAGATACTTCACTTAGTAGAATGGGTTCCAGCTATATCCAGGAATATACAAGAGGTGCTATATCACCATTGTTTCTTAAAGCTGAGTAAGTACTCCATGACATATACCACATTTTATTAATCCACTCATGAATTGATGGGCACTTGGGTTGTTTCCACAGCTTTGCAATTGTGAATTGTGCTGCTATAAACATTCAAGTGCAGGTGTCTTTTTCATAAAGTGACTTTTGATCTTTTGGGTAGATGCCCAGTAGTGGAATTGCTGGATCAAATGGTAGATCTACTTGTATCGCTTTGAGGTATCTCCATATTGCTTTCCACAGAGCTTGAACTAGTTTGCAGTCCCACCAGCAGTGTAGGAGTGTTCCTCTCTCTCCGCATCCATGCCAGCATTTATTGTTTGGGGACTTTTTGATAAAGGCCATTCTCACTGGGGTTAAGTGATATCTCATTGTGGTTTTGATTTGCATTTCCCTGATGATTAGAGATGTTGAGCAGTTTTTCATATGTTTGTTGGCCATTCTATCTTCTTTTGAGAAGTGTCTGTTCATGTCCTTTGCCCGTTTTTCGATAGGGTTGTTTTTTTTTTTTTTTCTTGCTGATTTTCCTGAGTTTTACATAGATTCTAGTTATCAGCCCTTTATCAGATGTGTAGCTTGCAAAAATTTTCTCCCATTCAGTGGGTTGTCTGTTTGCTCTCTTGACAGTTTCTTTGGCTGTGCAGAAGCATTTTAATTTGATCAGGTCCCATTTGTTTATTTTTGTTGCTGTTGTGATTGCCTTTGGGGTCTTCTTCATAAATTCTTTGCCTAGGCCAATGTCTAGAAGAGTATTTCCGACATTTTCCTCTAGAATTCTAATAGTTTCACACCTAAGGTTCAAGTCCGTTACCCAGCGTGAGTTGATTTTTGTGAGAGGTGAAAGGTGTGGGTCTTGTTTCAGTCTTCTACATGTGGCTATCCAGTTTTCCTAGCACCATTTATTGAATAAGGATTCTTTCCCCTAGTGTATGTTTTTGTCTGCTTTGTCGAAGATTAGTTGGCTATATGGGGATGGTTTTATATCTGGGTTCTCTGTTCTGTTCCACTGGTCAATGTCCCTGTTCTTGTGCCAATAAAAAGCTGTTTTAATGACTATAGCCTTGTAGTATAGTTTGAAGTCTGATAAATTGATGCCTCCTATTTTGTTTTTATTGCCTAGGATTGATTTTGCTATACGGGGTCTTCTCTGGTTCCATACAAAGCATAAAATTATTTTTTCTGTATCTGTGAAAAATGATGATAGTATTTTGATACGGATTGCCTTGACTCTGTAGGTCACTTTGGGTAGTATAGACATTTTAACAATGTGATTCTGCTGACCCATGAGCATGGTGTATTCTTCCATCTGTTTATGTCCTCTGCTATTTCCTTCTTCAGTGTTTCATAGTTCTCCCTGTAGAGGTCTTTTACCTCCTTAGTTAAATATATTCCAAGGTACTTTATTTTCCTTGTTGCTATTTTGAAGGGAATGGAGTATTTGATTTCGTTCTCACTTTTACTGTTGTTGGCGTATATGAATGCCTCTGATTTCTGTGTATTGATTTTGTATCCTAAGACTTTAGCAAATTCATTTATCAATTCAAGGAGTCTCTTGGTTGCATCCTTGGGGTTTTCTAGGTATAATATCATGTCATCAGCAAAGAGTGAGAGTTTGATCTCTTCTGCTCCCATTTGGACACCCTTAATTCCACTATCTTGTCTGATTGCTGTAGTGAGGACTTCTAGCACTATGTTGAACAGAAGTGGGCAACCTTGTCTTGTTCCAATTCTAAGTGGGAATGCTTTCAATTTTTCCCCATTGAGTATGATATTGGCTGTGAGTTTGTCATATATGGCTTGTATCATTTTTAAGCCAGCCCCATCTATGCCTATTTTGTTGGGCGTTCTTACCATAAAAGGGTGTTGAATTTTGTCAAATGCTTTCTCTGCGTCTATTGAGAGGATCATATGGTCTTTGTTTTTGCTTCTGTTTATATGGTGAATTACATTTATAGATTTGCATATATTGAACCATCCCTGCATCCCTGGGATGAAGCCCACTTGGTTGTGATGAATTATTTTCTTGACAAGCACCTGGATTTGATTGGCTAGGAATTTGTTGAGAATTTTTGCATCTTTATTCATAAGGGATATTGGTCTGTAGTTTTCTTTTTTTGTTGCATCCTTTCCTGGTTTTGGTATGAGGGTTATGTTCGCTTCATAAAATGTGTTGGGGAGCATTCCATCTTTCTCAATGTTGTGGAATAATTTCTGCAGGATAGGCACCAGTTCTTCTTTGTGGGTGTGGTAAAATTCGGGTGTGAAACCATCTGGTCCTGGACTTATGTGCTGGTATGAACATTCTACTGTGGGTCTTTTGGTTAGCATACGTGCACATAGCTGCATTATGTGTTATTCAGTCTGTTTTCCCAAGTGGTCATATCAATTTTTCCATCCACCTGGTAACAAGTTGCAGGTGTAGGAAGTAGCCTGAGGTGTCTAACAGATGAATGGGTAGAGAAAATGTGATGTATACGTACAGTGGAATATTATCCAGCCTTAAAAAGGAAGGAAATGCTGTCACATGCTATAACATGAATGAACTTTGAGGACATTATGCTATGTGAAATAAACCAGTCACAGAAGGACAAATACCATGTGATTCCACGTATGTGAGATATCTAGAGTGGCCAGACGCATAGAGACACATAGAATGAAGGTTGCTGGGGACAACGTGAGGTTGTTCATTGGGTACAGCGTCCGTTTTGCAAGTTCTAGAGATCTGTCACTCAGCAATGTGATTATAGTTAAGGCTGCTGAACTGTTCAATTAAAAAATGGTTGGATGGTAAATTTTATGTATTTTTTAAAAATCCCAATTAAAAAGCGAAAGAGTTGCAGGTGTGGATGTCCATGTGGGCATCTCGTCCCTCAGCCATTCTGGAGTTTGTGGCTGGTGCTGCACGAGCCCCGCTCTGACTTGCGGCTGCACGGCTGGCCCTGGGCAGCTAATCGCACGTGGGCAGATCCTCCGTCCCCTGAGTAAGGAGGTTACCAAAGGCATCAGGACTTAGGTGATTGTGGGAGAAGATCCACAGGGAGAGGTGGAGTGTCCTGGATGACAGGAGTCGCTAACCAATCCTCTGAGAAGCCCACCCCTCCAGCTTGGGGAGGGGACGTCCTGGGGAGCTGAAGGGAGGCTGGCCCTCTGTGGGTCTGGGCCAGGCATCTCCCAGGGGCCCGAGGCCACTGTTGATGGACCACAAGACCCCCAGTTGGGAAGAAGAAGGGGATGTGAGGCAGGGGGGTGTGAAGACATGCTAGAGCTCAATGGGCACCTCGTGTGTGTCCCTTGCCCCATGTGACTGTGATGCACAGAACAGTGCCTTCTGTGTCACCTCTGCCCTTGCACCTTGGGCAGCTTCCTCTTTTGACCCAGTCTAACAAAGAACAGTACAGGGACAGAGATTCTGGAAAATGTAGTTCCTATTTTAACCAAGCTGGTTCAGTATTATACCTGGATTATCAACTTCTGACCTGTGCATATATTTTGTATGTTCAAAGGGGCCAGCTGGGGACATGTGCTTGGTTCCTTTTTTAATCCTTGCTTGATTGCAAATACACAGTAATTAAATCATGACACATTTTAAAGTAGCATTTGTGGCTTAGCTACCATTTAAATCATGTTTTTTTAAATGGAGGAAATGCGGCCTGCTTTGCACATAATCCACTTAGGCTAAACTTTTATAAATAAAACACTCCATTTATAGGCCGGGCGCGGTGGCTCAAGCCTGTAATCCTAGCTCTCTGGGAGGCCGAGGTGGGCGGATCATTTGAGCTCAGGAGTTCGAGACCAGCCTGAGCAAGAGCGAGACCCCATCTCTATATAAACGGAAAGAAATTAATTGGCCAACTAATATATATAGAAAAAAATTAGCCGGGCATGGTGGCGCATGCCTGTAGTCCCAGTTGCTTGGGAGGCTGAGGCAGCAGGATTGCTTGAGCCCAGGAGTTTGAGGTTGCTGTGAGCTAGGCTGACGCCACGGCACTCACTCTAGCCTGGGCAATAAAGTGAGACTCTGTCTCAAAAAAAAAAAAACACTCCATTTATAAATTGCAACTTTCTGTGTTTACAGAGTTTTCAGTAATGCTGTTGTAACTAAACAAGAGAAAAAGGAAACTTTAAATTAGGTTAAATTAGATTTAAAGTAAAAGATAGGAACGTATAGGATAACAGAGCTTTTGGAGTTTTTATTTCAAACAATCTTCTATAAAACGACTTAAAAACCACTCTACTTAAACTGCTCAAAGTATTTTAGATGCAGAGGTTTCTTTTTACCACTTACGCTTCTAGCTTCTTCGCATTATAGTCAAGAACAGGATTGTAAAGACACGATGATCTGTAAATCTACTTGTACAGTGCTTTAGTGTTTGCCACATATTTTCTTAATTGCCTCCCTTTTATCCTCCTTGTCCTGGGGTGTAAGACAACCAACTCTTACCACCATTTTTCGGGTGATAAAACCGAGACCAAGAAAAATTAAGTAACTTTCTCCAAATCATGTCACTAAGGAAGTGGTAGAGGCAAGCCTAAGTGCCAGGCCACTTCTTGTGGGGAGTGACGAAGGGAAGCCCTGTCCACCGCCGGCATGCCTCCGGCGCCCTCTGCTGGTGGTGCACACCAGGTGCCAGCCCATGGAGAAATGGCCACAGGGTCTGTTGCAGGGTCGCGACAGAGGTGGATTTGGGCTTGAGCGGCACCATGGTGCTACCTGGCAGTGTTGGAATAGGTTGTTTGCAAATCTTCTTTCTCTCCTGGATTGTAACCCTACAGTGTTCAAAAAACCTTCCCTGAGTGCTATCTCCATTAACTGTCTCTGGGCGCACCTTGACCTGTGTTCTCTGGAGTACAGGGCTGACGTGATCGGGACTCTGCCGAGGCCCTGGGACCTTTGCCCGCTCTGGAAAGGAGGCACACATCTCTGGGCTTCATCCTTTCCCCCACGAGGGGGGTCAGTCCTTGCCACAGAGCACATGCCACCGCTCCTCCTCCTGCGTGTCCAGCTGGCGTGGATGCTGAGGCTGCCACTCACAGCTGCCTGAGACACATGCCACAGCCCGCTGCACTCTGCCCGTCACTCCGGGAGCAGTCGGCCCTTCTCTGTTTCCATGCGAACTGCTGTTTGTGAACCTCAGTCACCACAGCCTCCAAATATTGTCCTCATCTTTTGATGACAACACTCTCCGCACACCCCTTAGCACCTGAGCGCCCAGTAGCCCAGCTGTGTCCCCCATGCATATGGCATCCCTCTCTCCCATCCTGTGGTCCCAGGGCCATGAGTGACCCAGCCTTCATTTTAGGCAAAGACAAAAGAAGCATTAGACCTTCATGTTCTTAAGCACATGGACCAAATACCTCTTTTGATCATCTAGTTCCAAAACACACGAGGTAGGGTTTTTAGTTTATTTTGTTAGGTTTTTTTTGGGGGGAGGGGGTATTATTTTATCAATTTTCTTTATTTTTTTTTGGTCAACCATGAGGAAAATAATTTTTTTTCATAATTGAGATTTTATTGGATGTTTCGAAGATAAAGACAGACATTTCAATTTGTATTCAATTCTTAAATTACAGAAAATCTGAAGAGTTGTATAGATATCAAGTACCTTTATCTTCAGGTGTTGTTAAGCTGTTACATCATCAGTCCTAGTCATTGACAATTTATTATCTTAAAAATGACAAACTCAAATTTTCAATCTTTTATAGCACATTAACAAAGTTATTAGGAAAACTGACTATAGCGACCAAAAATGTTACAGATGGCAGGGAGAGCCAGGATCAAGGAGCAGTTTTCTGGCCAGGCACGGTAGCTCGTGCCTATAATCCTAGCTCTCTGGGAGGCCGAGGTGGGAGGATCATTTGAGCTCAGGAGTTCGATCCCAGCCTGAGCAAGAGCGAGACCCCATCTCTACTAAATAAAAAGAAATTAGCTGGACAACTAAAAAAAAAAAAAAAATTAGCTGGGCATGGTGGCACATGGCTGTAGTCTCAGCTACTCGGGAGACTGAGGCAGGAGGATCACTTGACCACAGTAGTTTGAGGTTGCTGTGAGCTAGGCTAACGCCACGGCACTCCAGCCCAGGTAACAGAATGAGACTCTGTCTCAAAAAAGAAAAGGAGCAGTTTTCTTTAGGAAACAGTTCTACTGAGAAACAACAACCTGGGAGTAGAAGTCATTTAAACTGTTTAAGATGTAATATTATTAAATGCACAACCGTGACTCCTAATTGCCATTGAGTATGCTTTGTATTATAGGACATAAAAACTGCTCTCCCAGCCCCCACCTATGGAATGTTAACCTGACACCCAAAACAGTCAAAGCTTTACATGAAATATATACCAAAAAATAAACAACCAGCTAGTGATTTCACCTCTTTTTAAAAAAGTGTTTATACTTGAAAAATGGAATGAGGTGGGGATCTCTCCTTAAAGTTGTTTTTAGAGCTACTGGAAAACTTGCATTTACAAAATAGTTGATAAAAATATTCCTCTGGCTTGCGCAAGAAGGTGGGCAGGGAGCGCTGGTAGGACAAGGTGTGTGATATCAATCAGCTCTCTCCATCTGGCCTGGCCAGAGGCTGAGGTCTCTCCCTTGCCCCCGGGTAAACCTTGGTTTCTTGGTTAGCCGAGTGGCCAGTTTGCCCTTTGTTCTGCCTTTTCCTTTTGTTTTGCACTTTTTTGTCTGAAGATTTATCCTGTCCTGCTGCCTCTTTGGGCATCATTTCTGCTTTTGCAGGAGCAGGGTGAGCTGGCTTTGCCCATCTTTCCTGGGCTCTTTCTTCATTGCCCTTGGGTTTGGCCGACCTTCCCCTGAGACATCTTCGTGGTGGCACCTGGTGACTTGGGCCGAGCACCTTCGTGGATCTGGGCTGGTGGCCGCCATCCCAGCTGCTGGCACTGCAGTGGGAACAGGAATTATTATTTTTTAAAGTCTCAACATATTTGGGTGGTGGTTTCCGTTTTCAAGGAGCTCCGCTGTCATCCGTGTGCTTCGCAGCGAGCCTTCCGCGTGGACGAGGTGCTCTCAGGTTATTTTGCCATTTGCTCCTTTTCCCAGGTGAGCCAGGTTTCCTTTCTCCAGAAACTGAGCTCGATTAGAATGAGTAAGGGTTAAATTAAACAGAATGAAGAGGTGGCTCCAATGCCGGTCCTGTCTAACAAAAGGTGTTGCCTCCTCATCGAGGTATTTTATTCTCTAGAAAATGAGTGAAGCTTTCTTGAGATGGTCAGGACTGATCAATTGCAGGTGTGATTTATGGCTCTTGCAATATGATATTGAACTTAAAAAACTTGTTCTTTTCCCTTTCAGTTTGATCTCTGATCATTATGATTTTTCCAAATCCCTCAAGCTCAGTCTCACTGCAGGTGACATTGTGGCTAAGTCTCTTCCTGAGTGGGGCGCTTGCTGTTGTTTTCTCTGCCCCGTGTTGGCTGGGGCCCTTCTTTCCCCATAAGTACTGCAGACTCGGGTGGGTGGGTGCCCTTCAGGGTCAGCTTCCGTGCCATTTTGTTCTGACTGCCGGAGACGTTCATTAGTGTGTAACTATGAGGTTGATCTTCCAGAAGCAGTGGCTTCCCTGCCTGCCGTCGCTGGGCGCCCACCGCCTGCAGGACAGCATCCAGATCCCAACTGCAGGTTCGGGTCTCTGTCTTGTCTTCCCCACGGAGGCCCTTAGCTCAGACACTCTGCTGCACACGCCCTGCCACACTCAGTCCCCAGACTTCCTGCCTGTGCACCCTGCTTCACGTAGGACCTCTGTGGAATGTCCTCCCAGCCTTTTCAAGTTCTCCTCTCCACCCTGAGACAGAGGGGGACATCAATGGCCCCTCACGCTCCCACTGCACGGGACACAGGTCCTCTCAGTGTGAGCCTGGTCCCCTGTTGCAATCAAGATGCTTTCACTGTCGTGGGTCTTCCTCCTTGACCATCTGTTCAATGAAGTATGAAAAACTTTGGTCCAGAAAAGACTTTCATTAACTGTTTGTTTTTACCCTGCTGTTTCTAGAGTAAACATTTCCGTAAGAACTGTGAGGTGTTCTGCTCATTGTGGGAAGTTTAACTCTTAATGTCAGGGAGTAAGAATGAGTTTCCATACAGAATGCTACCATTTAATAGCTGAGACAAAAATAGGTGGCCTGGTGTGTTAACTTGGTGCTTTCATTCTGCGAGCGCCCCCAACGTGGCACACGGGACCAGCGTTGTCGTGGGTGTGGAATGATTTATTTCTTGGCTTTTTGCAGAGGGACCCTTTGGAGTTAGAGCAAGTGAGACTGGATATTTTTCCTAGCTACTGCAGGACAGAACTGCCCTATTCATGGGTCTGGCATTCTACAGACATGAGGCAATTGCCACGAATAGCTACAGCGCCAAGTGCTGTCTTTACCTTGTAAACAGGAGGCTAAGACAAAATGAGCATCCGTTTGTAGTGCTGCCATGTGTGGTACACTTTAGGGAGCTGGCAGTCCCAGTCATTGTCCCCTGAAAACCAGCGCCAGCTTTAGGTTTGTTCTCCGCCAAGTTTGAGCCTAATTAATTCTCCCGAGCTTGAGAAGTCTGATGGGGTAAAGAATATAGAATGGAAGTTTTCAAAGCTGCTTTTTCTTTTCTGACAGCTTCCCCCATGAGCAAAACAAACATGTAGAGATACTCTTTCTTGGCTTCTTGGCGAGGAAGCAAAAGGGGGAAAAAAGAGACTACTTTATCTCCCAAAGCCAAACACATTTTGCTGGGAAACATAGGTGGAGTGTGGTTAGGGGAGGCGGATGGATGTGTGCTGTAGAATGTGGTCTTTGTTTCTGGATGAGGAGCTTTAGGAATCTTTACAGATGAGAAGAAATAACACCGTGTCATCCTCCGTAGTGAAGGTGGAGAGTAAATGACAGCACTTTGTGTGGGACTTGTTTATATAAGCGTTTGTGGGGATGAGGCTGAAAAACCCACCTGCTCATAGCTGAATCAGACACAGGTAATGTGTCACCCTAAGGAAATGCTGGTTCACAAACTGTCCCCAAACCCCACAAGCCATTAGCCATCGTGGTTTTGCCTAAAGGTTTTCTCATAATAGTTGAATTCAAAGGTATCAGTGTAGGGAAAAGGACACAGTTTGAAAGTTCAGCATGGCCAGGCGCGGTGGCTCATGCCTGTAATCCTAGCACTCTGGGAGTCCGAGGTGGGAGGATCGCTTGAGTCCAGGAGTTTGAGGTTGCAGTGAGCTATGAGGATGGCACTGTACTCTAGCCCGGGTGATGCAGTGAGACACTGTCTCAAAAAAAACCCAAAGAACAAATTCAGCATATATCACTCTTATACTGGGCCAAAATAGTTTCCTTGTTTTTAGGTGTCAAAGAATGCATAACTTTGTATTCTGGTAAAATATACATAACATAAAATTTACCATTTTTAAGTGTAAGTTCAGCAGCATTGAGCATATCCGCATTGTTTTGCAACCATCACCACTATCTGTTTTCAGAACTTTTCATCTCCCCAAACTGAACCTCTCTCTGCCCTTTACACACTACTCCCATTCCCTCCCGTTCCCAGCCCCCACCATTCTACTTTCTGTGTCTGTGAGTTTGACAACTCAGGTACCTTGTGAGTTCAGTCATAAGGTACTTGTCCTTTTTTGACTGCTTTATTTCAGTGAGCACAATGTCCTCAAAGTTCGTCCATGTTGTAGCATCTGATAGAATTTCCTTCTTTTTTAAGGCTGAATACTATTCCTTTGTATGTATAGATCACATTTTATTTATCCATTCACCTGTTGATTGATATTTGGGTTGTTTCCACCTAGAATTCATAATTGTTTAAAGGCAAATAATAATAATCATAAAGTTCTGTCCTTATCATTTGTGATGATAGAAGTATACTTTGTAAATGTGCATTTTGGGGTACTCTTCAAAATATAGGCTAAGTTAGTTTTGTAACCAGATACCTCATTAGCATGTGACCAGTGTTATTACTCTCACAGTTTTGTTACTTTGATCAATGTTTTTATGTTTTACTCTTCTACCTAAAATGTTGGATTCTTCCCCTTAGTACCTTTCCATGCCATCATTCTAACTCATTAAATGTATAAATTGAATTCTCAGTGTATACCATGTTTCCTTTCACAGCAGAATTAGAATTGGGAAAAATCATCTATACTCATAGAGATCAGTGTTTAAATCTTAAATGAGATAAATGTATATAAATATACATGAATTTTTTCTTTTTGCTGCTCTACTCTGGAGCAAATTTTACAAAACAATAACATGAAATACAGTTTAAGGGGAGAAATATCACTACCAAAATGTACTTAAAGAGGCCAATCTTGTCATCTATTTGTAGTAAATAAGTTGTATGTTTACATTTAGTCGTGAGGGTATCTATGGGAGAAAGGAGTTCTTATTTATTCTGAATGAGGTCAGTTGTAGACAGTTTAAGCTAAGAATTGTTAGGAAATGATTTGTTATACCTAACTTAAGCTTTGAATTCAATTACCTTATATTAGACCTTTTTTTTTGTACATTGCGTACATCAGTTTTTGGGTTTTTTTTTTTTGAGACAGAGTCTTGCTGTGTTGCCCGGGCTAGAGTGAGTGCTGTGGCATCAGCCTAGCTCACAGCAACCTCAAACTCCTGGGCTCAAGCGATCCTCCTGCCTCAGCCTCCCGAGTAGCTGGGATTACGGGCGTGTGCCACTATGCCTGGCTAATTTTTTGTTTCTATTTTTAGTTGCCCAGCTAATTTCTTTCTATTTTTAGTAGAGATGGATGTCTTGCTCTTACTGAGGCTGGTCTCAAACTCCTGACCTCAAGTGATCCTCCTACCTCAGCTTCCCAGAGTGCCAGGATTATGAGCATGAGCCACTGTGCTCGGCCTACATTAGTAATTGACAACATCAATATTGCAGATGATTTGTGTTGTCCACTGTAAATACCAGGAACCCAGGAAAAAGAAATCAAATTCTTAGGGGCTGGAGTTTACAGCCATGAAATGCATGCACGTGGATAGAAGAAGCTTCTGTGGCCTTTGAACAAGGTGGAATTCCTTACAGTCAAGGAAAGTTACAAACGACCAGAGTTCTCCGAAAGGAAAGACTGGCCCCAGGATGCCGGGAACTGCCTTGGAATCCCTGGGTAGCTGGCCTCCTTGTCCACACCCTAAGCTTCACTATCTTTCCCACCTTATTTGGCTCAGAGGGGGAATAGCAAGGAGCAAAGTCAGCCCCATCAACACTCAGGCTTTCTGTGGCTGACACATAGATGTGCATGGATCATTCCAGCTACAGCACGTAGCAGTGATGTGGCCATACAAATGCCCCCCTCCGTCTTTGAACCATCCTCCTGGTGCGGCCTGGAACAAGAACCCTTCCTGTGTGTAGACCATGGGGGGGTTCTCCAGATCCCCTACCCCTCTGGACGTCCACCCAGATGGCCCCCTGGCCTCTCGTTCAGGGCGTGTCAGAATCTACTCTCCACCATGTATCGCCTGCGTTTTGCTATCCATGGCTGAGTGTGCAGTCCTGGGCGGGTGGAAACTTATTTACAATCTGTCTTGACATTGGGGTAAAACCATCTGGATTTTTGAAGCCAGTTGTTGACTGAACTGCTTCATATTTTTGTTAGGAGTGGCCTTTTAATTTTGTTTATGGTGTTGACTTGTAGTGAATAATTGCTTTATTCACAAGAGTTCAGTTGTCCTCGGATCTAGGTGGAGATTTTAGGAAAATGCAGCTTCAGAACTGAGGCAACCTAAGTTGCTTACCACCTAGTTTTTTTTTTTTTTTAAACAGGGAAACGTACTGAGTTAGTGCTTCATGCTGACTTTTGGAAGCTATTCTTGGGTTAGCCATGGTGTAGAGTAGAACGGCAGCAAACTTGCAAACTGTACACTGATGTGCTCATAACCAGTGATTCCCCCCCCACCCCCCACTGGTTTTCCTAGCAGTTTGTAAAGTTTTTTGGTATAAAACAGGGTTTGGCAAACCTTTTTGGGAACAAGCCAAGTAGTAAATATTTTTGGCTTTGTGGGCCAATCTACTCAATTCTGCCCTGTAGCAATAGGTAAATGAATAGGTGTGGCTGTATTCCAGTAACATTTTATTTACAAAAAAAGGCAGCTGGCTGGATTTGACTGACCACTGTTAGTTCAGAAAATAGGTGTGTCAGCTGGGGTTAATTGCAGCTAAATTGGATTATTACCATATAGAATTACCATATGGAATTAAAGACCAGTGTTTTTCAGGGTAAAAGTTACCATAAAATGAGTGACAGTCAAGCTTTTTAAGGAGTCAGGGGTATGGGCTGAGAGCAGACTGTTTAGCACTGAGCAGTGAGTATCTTAATACACGCAGCGTGGTGTAATAACCGAGGAGGACTGTAATAGAAAACAGATGTCTTAGCCAGGATGTGGAGTGCTTGGAACCTCCAGACACTGCTGCTGGGCGTGGACAGTGGTGTGGCTGCTTCTGGAAACAGTGGGGTAGTTCCTCAGAGTGTTACACAGAGTTACCCTGGGACCCAGCCATCCCCACCCGTACTTGTAAGTATATACCCAAGAGAAGTGAAGACATATGTCCACGCAAAAACTCGCACACCCATGTTCATTCCAGGAGCCAGAAGTAGAAGCAACTTAGATGTCCATCAGCCAATGAATAGATAAAGTTCCGTCCGACCACACAGTGGAATATTAGTCAGCCATGAAAAGAAACGAAGCACTCATACATGCCACAACATGGATGAACCTGGAAAGCATCATGCTCAGTGAAAGCAGCCACGTGCATGAGGCCACGTTATTGTATGATTGCATTTATGTGAACTGTCCAGAACAAATATGTAGACACAAAGTATATTAGTGGTTGCCAAGGGCTGGGGGAGATTGGAAAGTGACTTCTGATGGGCACGAGGTTTCTTTTAGAATTAGGGAAAGGTTCTAATATGGATGGTGGTGATGGTTGTACATCTCTGTGAATATAGTATTATTAAAGCCATGCAGTTATACTTTATGAGTGAATGTATGGTATTTGAATTATATCTCAATAAAGCTGTTGCAAAAGTGATCTAACTGGGTCCAGGATTAATGCATGAGAAATAACTAGTAAATGATAAACATGGTCCAAAATTATCCAGAAAATGAATCGATATCCTTGAAGTCCCATATTTTCCGTTGTGTGTGTTTCCGAGATTCCCGTTTCACGGTGAACAGCACCCATGTCCTTGGGGAAAGGCTACCGTCACGAGGGGTCAGTGAAAGAAGCCCCGTGTTAATGCGTCCCTGGTGCCCCGAGTGGGGCAGGGCAGCCCCGGGGCCCCGCGCACTGCACGCGTGTGGTGTTCCTCTACTCGGGAATGGCCTGCTCACGCAGGGGGCTCACGGAACATGCTCTTCTATTTCAGATTGAAGAAGGAAGTAAAGCTGCAGCAGTCGACAAGTTACTGGCCGGAGACGAGATCGTTGGCATCAATGACATCGGTCTCTCGGGCTTTAGACAGGAAGCGATTTGCCTGGTGAAGGGGTCCCATAAGACCCTGAAGCTGGTGGTCAAAAGGTAAGATCTGTGCCACTCGCCACGTTACCAAACAAACACAGTGAGCAGACTGTCAGGATGGGAAGCCTGAATGGCCTGCCTGTGTCACTGCAGAGATCCTGACTCGGACGTTGTGTGTGCACACTTAGAGTTGTATCTCTGGCCAAGGATGAACCTGGTATGAAAGTTTAAAATGTTCTGTATTTTATTACTACTGATGTAAAAAAAAAAAAAAAAAAATTTTTTTTTTTTTTTTGAGACAGAGTCTCACTCTGTTGCCCGGGCTAGAGTGCCGTGGTGTCAGCCTAGCTCACAGCAACCCCAAACTCCTGGGCTCAAGCGATCCTCCTGCCTCAGCCTCCCGAGTAGCTGGGACTACAGGCCTGCGCCACCATGCCCGGCTAATTTTTATTTTTTTATTTTTAGTTGTCCAGCTAATTTCTTTCTATTTTTAGTAGAGATGGGGTCTTGCTCTTGCTGAGGTTGGTCTCAAACTCCTAAGCTCAAGTGATCCTCCTGCCTCAGCCTCCCAGGGTGCTAAGATTACAGGCGGGAGCCACCATGCCTGGCCAAAAAATTTTTGATGTTCTAAGTGAATTTGCATACTCATCTTTCCTTTGGGAACATGTAGGTTTAATATTCTCTTGGCAGAGAGAAAAGTGCTCCAGTGACTCGGTATGTTGTTGCCTGTTTCTTACACAAGGTGGCAGGCTTCTGAGCTTTTGGAGTTATGTTAGAAAGGAAGTGTGACTGCCATGAGGACTTGAGCCCAGCTCCCAGGTGTTCACAGTGATGTGTTTGGGGTATGAGGGGGGCCGCCTGCCTGTCCCTATACATCCGGTTGTTGACGGTACCTTGGATGGTTTCAAAGGGTTAGAAAATGGACTTAGGGACATGATGCTTTTATATCCAGAAACTGAAACATTACTCCTGGGTCGCACAGAAGTGTTTGTGATTTGTTGTTTTCAAACAGAAGTAATTCTCCACCTGGTTTTATAGTTGGCTAATTAGCAGCAAAGCATTTGTATGTCCTTTGTGGCAAAATTAGTGCATTTTTCCAAAGGTTGGCTGTAGATTTTAATAAATAAATAGACTCAAACATTTATTTCAATTTTTAGCACAGACTTGAAGACATCTTCCCAAAGGACTTTTTTAAGATGGGGGGAGGTGGTGCAAAACAGCACAGCACGCAGGATGAGGTTCAGAAATGAGGAAGGATGAAGGCCCGGACTTTACCATAGTACAGCAAAATTGCACTTGTACCCCACAAATAGATACAAATAAAAATAAAGAAATAAACTTTCAAGAAACAAGGAAATGAGGAAAGAGAAACATGTTTTGCCACATGAATTTAGCAACCTAATTTCTCAGTGGTACGTGCTTTCTTTGCAACAGCTTCTCTGAAGTCAGATGGCCAAATCTCAGAATGGCAGTGTGAGCCGTTTGGGGACGGTGGGCAGGACACTGTGCTGTGATTCCTTTGTGGTCACCTGTGTAGCCCTCCTGAGGCAGTTCCTTTGTTCTCACAAGATTCAGTTCACTCAGTCAGGTGATGGGAGGGCAAGCTGCAGTGCTGAGATAGGGAGTTACACACAGTCTCTGGGAATCGCCGCCGGCCCCATGCTGTCTGGGATTCCCTTTTCTTCTGTCTCTTGTACCCGCTGGGTTCTGGGCTGCCAGAGCCCCCAAAGCTCTGAGCTAGCTATGCTTGTTGTCTGTCTGTCTTTTCTATGGGGGAGATGGCTGCTTGGTCAACACAGCGGGTGAACTTGCTATCAATAGGGCCTGTCTATGCATATAGATTCCTAGCATGGCTGTTTTTGAGTCAGAAGATAGTGCGTTGTGAACGCTGATAGACATTCCCTAATTTCTGAGACCGCTTGTTTTTCCCCACCATTCTAGCATAGGGTGTTTTTGGTTTTCTGTTCCTTTCTGTGAATGTGATAGGTGAAATATGGCTTTATTATTAAAATTTGCATTTCTGTAACTACGGCATCATTCCATATGTTTAGAAGTATGATATATATATAATTCTTTCTTTTTAAAAAATTTTTTAATTTCCGCATATTACAGGGGTACAAATGTTTAGGTTACATATATTGCCTTTGCCCCATCTGAGTCAAAGCTTCAAGCCTGTCCATCCCCCAGGTGGTGCGCCTGGCACCCATTAAAGGTGTGAATATACCCATTCCCTCCTCCCCCTCCCACCTGCTCAACACCTGATGAATGTTAACTACTATATGTTCACTTAAATGTTGATTAGTTAATGCCAATTTGATGGTGAGTCCATGTGGTGCTTGTTTTTCCATTCTTGTGATACTTCACTTAGTAGAATGGGCTCCAGCCCTATCGACCATAATACAAGTGCTAGATCACCATTGTTTTTTGTGGCTGAGGATATAATTCTTTCTTAAACTAGAAGTACATATTTAAGGATATAGATAATCTGAAATCGGTTCAAAGGAAAGCCTCCATGCCACATGAGAACTGGTTGGTAGGAGGAAAGAGAAGAGGCCCTAGGGCACCTGCTAGCTGACTTAGCTGAGAGGATACTTACAGACTATTGGAAAGGAGGATTAAATGTCTGCTGTGGGTTATTGACGGGAGCCACTGTATAGCATCTCCGTTTTGCATCCTGAATAAAGCAACTGTATTTGTGGCTTCCTTTAAATAAAGGGTACACAGAAGGGTGATTTCGATAGAATTTAATATTTTAAGTAATATGCATAACTAGATTTAAAAAGAAGCAAAACAGTTTATTTAAACACTTTTCTTTTTTTTTTTTTTTTTTTTTGAAACAGAGTCTTGCTCTGTTGCCCAGGCTAGAGCGCTGTGGCATCAGCCTAGCTCACAGCAACCTCAAACTCATGGGCTCAAGCAATCCTCCTGCTTCAGCCTCCCGAGTAGCTGGGACTACAGGTGCATGCCAACATGCCCAGCTAATTTTTCTGTTTTTAGTGGAGACGGCATCTCAGTCTTGTTTAGGCTGGTCTTGAACTCCTGACCTCAAGTGATCCTCCCACCTTGGCCTCCCAGAGTGCTAGGATTACAGGCATGAGCCACTGCACCTGGCCAAACATTTTTATTTTCAAACACACTTTTAAGAACTGTTTGGAGTTAGGGGAAAAAGCCCCATAAACTATTTTTCCTCTGCTCTTACACCACAATAATCAATATAGGAGACTTTTGTGACCAAATGTGGACATAGTCAGGACTCCTGAAATCCCAGCTAACTTTGTGTGGTTTCCTTATTTCAGACACACCAAAAAGTGCTTTTAAAATTATTCTTTTGGCCAGGCATGGTGGCTCACACCTGTAATCCTAGCATTCTGGGAGGCCAAGGTGGGAGAATCACTTGAGCTCAGGAGTTCGAGACCAGCCTGAGCAAGAGCAAGACCCCATCTCTACTAAAATAGAAAACTTAGCTGGGTGTCATGGTGTGTACCTATAGTCCCAGCTACTTAGGAGGCTGAAGTAGGAGGATTGCTTGAGCCTAGGAGTTGGAGTTCACAGTGAGCTTTGATGACACCACTGCATTCTACCCAGGGTGACAGAGCGAGAATCTGTCTCAAACAACAACAAAAAATTGTTCTGAAAGCTGGAACATGGATTCTTCTCTATCTAAATTTAAATCTCTCTTTAAGTCTCCCTACCCTCCTCTTTCTCTATTCCCAGGGAGCCGCTCATGTGCCTTCTCTCCCAGTGGATTGGTTAGCACTTCCTAGCCTTTTATGTTTGCTCCACAATGGGGAGTATCCTCTTAAAAAAATAGTGGCTCATTCAGACAAAGGCACTCTGCAGGCCGTTCATGGGCCGCAGACATAGAAGTGTTCCTTATCACCCTTCTGAAAAGTGTGAGCAAATGGTAGGTTAGGTTGCTCAGCCCTTGTTGAACTTGAAGCAGCCACCTGCCCACCTCAGGGCGCCCAGGAAGCGGTGGGGGGAGGGGTTGGTACACCTCAGCACAAAGCACCTGTACCCCTGCTTTTCCAAACATTGCTCGAATAGCTGTTCACATACAAAACCCCCTCCCCTTTGCGACAGCTGCTGGGCGCCTTTTATTTGTAGGCTTGTTTTATCTTAGCGTATGTGGTGGCCTGGGGACCACGCGGCCAGGATAGGGTTGCGGCGGGCCGGTCTCTCAAAGTGGTGGCATCTTATTTCATGGGCAACACGGATGGATCTTGTCATCATGGAGAAGCTGGTGCTGGGAAAGTGACACGTGAGGAGACAAGGGGATTGCTATCTCCCCAGACAGGCGAGAGCTGGCACCTCCTCTCTCCCAGGGCAGGCTTAGCGGGAAACAAAGAGCTCCTGACAGTCACCCTCACACGTGTGTTCTCGTTTGTGATGCTTGGGCGGTGTCCTTGGACCTGAGATGGGGGATGGGGGCCGGAAAGGGGGTGTGATTGCCCAGGAGTTGGATCTACCAGTTGGATCCACCAGTCGGGTGGTGGGGAGAGGCTGTTTTTGACTTGCCCTTTGCTTCCAGGCAGCCTGTTGTTCCATCTTTGCTTGGCCAAGGAAGTGCCTCTCGCGGGAAAGGTCAGGGCGGACGTGCAGCCTGTGTCGTGTGTCTCTCTCTATCCAGTTTGCATCTGCGCTGTTTTTCTAGGTGTCCGGGCCTGCCCCTGGGGATCCTGATGGGCAGGTCTGGAGTGGATCTGGGCTCTGGGATTTTCACAGAGGGCCACAGGCTGTTTTGCTGGGCAGCCAAGGCAGTTCTGCCACTTGCTGGCATAAGCAAATGTGCTTGGATAAGGTTAAGGCCACAAACTGAGTGACACTTTGGCATTTTCCTGATTAACTTAGCCTGGTAGATAATTCCCTTGTTGTGGCGATGTGCAAAAAGGTCTGCCTGATGCCTTCAAACTCTACTGGAGTTGGGGAACTGGGCAGGGAAGGGCCGAGAAGGCGCGGTAGCTCCTGCCTTGCTTGTCTGGGACTGTCCTTCCCAGCTGGTGCTCTCAAATACACATTAACAGCTCTGGGGACAGAGTAAACCATCTTTCACACTTCAAAGGCACAAATCAGTGAAAGTTCAGCTTTTAAAAAGTAAAATTTCAAACGCCCTAGGGAAAATTTATAATAAACATCATATCATAAATTATTTTTGAAAGCTTGTAATTATCCTTTTGGCCCCTTTTCCAAATTTGCATTGTAATGTTAGTTCGGTTTGCAGTGAAGGACGCCTGCCACCTCACTGATCCCAATTCTGCGTAGTGTCTCTCAAACCTGTCGTGGGTTGCAAGTAGTTCTGTTGGGGCCACATCATCGTAGGGTTGCTTCACGTTATTTCCTGCCTCTTTGCTGGCAGCCTTAAACCCTCTTGTGAATCTAATTACATCCGCTAAGCTTGCATTCAGGAGCAGATTAGCAGCAGAAGGGAGGGTCTTTTTGCAGCGGGCTGCAAGGGTTTGCGAGACCGGGCGCTGTGGTCACACACTCGCAGAAAGGAGGCTTCCCTTTGGAGGGACGGCATTTTGGCATTCTGGGAGCGAGTTCCTTGCAGTATGCACCCCTTCTCGGGTGTTCCTGAGTTGTGGTGACTTCTGTTCCCTGCCAGCATTGTGCAGCGCTCCCCTCTGGTACTGGCTCCTTGGAGCTGTCCCTGAGCAGGTGGCTGTGTGGCCCCAACATCGATTAGCACAGATGTTCCGGGAGCTGCTGCTCAGTGGCGACAGTGTGACAGGAGTAAGGGTCCGGCTCGGACGTCAGCAGGTTTCCCCCTGCCCCATCCCTCCACCCCCAGAGAGCTCTTCCTGGGGCAGAGACTGTGTGTGTGTTTAGATGGGGGGGTGCTCCTTAGTGGGGACCCTGGAAAACGGCAGAGGAAACCCAGCTTTGGAGGGTGTCTGATGTTGTTTGTGGTTCCAGAGTGGGTTTCCTACTCCGTGAGCACTTGGGGGCTTAGGGCTGTTTGTTACTTTGCTTGTTTTCTTGTTAAGACAAAGGAGACCCTAACTTGTTTGGGATGTTTTCCATTATTTTTATTTACTTGTGTATTTATTTATTAATGAGTGAATGAATGAATGAAGGATGGGGTCTCACCAGGCTGGCCTGGAACTCCTGGGCTCGAGTGATCCTTCCAGCTCAGCCTACTGAGTAGCTGGGACTACCGGCTCCTGCCACTGCACCCAGCTTATTATTTTTATTAAAATCGGGAAATCAAAGACAACCACATAGATCATAATTGTTTTATTTCCAGGAAAGTTCATTCTGTTTGGGTTTAGACTTAGTGTGTGACATAAGCAATTTAATCAGATGAATCTCTAATATAATGAGACATTTCGTATCCTAAGTAGAGAATGGTAAAAAGTTAAGATGCTGCTTTTCGTTTCTTCCGTTACTAATTGCAGTAAAGGAACTAGACCTGTATAAAGCATGCAATGCACACTGATAACCGAGGCACGCAAGTGATGTCTGCAGAATTTAGTTTGGAAGTATTGGTGGTTTCTAATATATTAAGACATACAGAGAATGCATCACCTATTTTTGTGTTTGAGGTTTCCAGAGGCACTGTGAATGCTGCCGAGTGGGGTGCACACTGGACAGATTAAGTTCATTTTGAGTATTAGAAAATTGAGAAATTAATAACAATGATGAGGTTAAAATGACTTTTCCTTATTTTATTTTATTTTTTTAAAGGAGCAGCTTTAATGCGATCCACCAAATTGAAAGCCCTCAGCTTTAGGAGAAAAGGTTTATTCCTGCTGGGCGGTTTGCTCTTGGATTGGAAGGAGAAGTGTTTGGGTGAGGCTCTGGAGAGCAGACCCTGGGAATGTCCTCTTTGGGGCACACCTTAGGGTTTGTCACCAGGGGGAGGTGGCTGACAGAGGAAGTAGCTCAACGGACACCCAGGGGCCTGGCAGGGCAGGGGTCCACGTCTGGCTCTATCCAGTGTTCCTCTTGTCCTCGTAGCCACTTGGAAGGGGCAGTTGAAGCCTTTTTGAGTCGGGAGGCTCCTAGGGGCTCTGTTTGCCCCACACCGAGCACATCAGGGGTCCCCTCCCTGCCCGTCTTGCCTTTGGCTGTAGCCATGTACCGGCAGGCAGGCGGACGCTCGGTGCTGGCTGCTTTGTCTAGACAAAACGAAGGCACTTTTGGTTTGTTGCCAAGGGGTAGGGAGAGGAGAGGCTGGCAGAGCCGTGAGCAGATGGCTGCCCGGTGGGTCGTAAATGAGTAAACGCTGCCTCTCCTTAGAACTGCCCCTCGAGCCCGGCTTACCACTCATGCCCCTTGGTTCCAAGGAAGGTGTCTCTGGGGAAGAAAACAAGGACCCGAGATGGCCCTGGCCTTCTCTAGAAAGTGAAGGGAATACCTTACCATTAAAGAAAGCCTGTTTTTCTTTTTGGTTTATTTTAGCATCACTTCTCATTCACACAAAGAAAACGCTCAATAGTGAGAACAACCTCATCCCGTGCCTGCCCGCCTCTCTCCCTCCCTCCCACCCCTGACGACAAGCTGTTTGACACCATTTAGAGTAGGTGTCTGATAACTTGATTTTATTATTAAGAAAAGCCTGTTCATGGCGGCTAGAGTCCAAAGGCCTTTTAACTGAATGAAGTAGCATTCTTACGGCAAGTGGTCAGGCGGTATTTGCTGAAGGGCAGTCACGACAGCATTGGGGGGCAGCTATGAAGTGTGCCGGTTAGCTAAGCTGGGTGATCCTGGCAGCAGACTGCTCCTGTTCAGGCGGCGTGGCCAGCGTCACAGGTGGGTGGACGGCAGGTGGCAACAGTTCTCTGCACCGTGGAGGTTGCGGCTTTATTTATGGCGAGTGTGCGTGCATGTGATAAGACAACAAGGACAGCAAGGGTGTTTGTCTGCAGCTGTATAAAATGCCAAAAATAACATATGGGGAGGAATCAGATCTTTCTTGAGCGACTTTCCTACTTTAATTTTTCAACTACAATGTGGTGGTTTATTAAATTTAAGGATACAGAGGACCATTCTCTGGCTCGATGCTCTTGAAAAGAAAAGGATGCGTCTCTCTTAGAGATAGAAGCTCAGCCACTTAGCATATGCTGATGATCATGTGTGAGTGGAGTGGTGGTTTACCATAGTGACCACATGCGTGGTGTTATAAAGTAGTTCTCCGAATGTTTAAAGGATCTGTAAGATGTTTGGGGTAAAATTACAGGTTTCCTTTGGACAAATGTTATTTAATGGAAATAGCATTTGACTGTTGCCATGTTCAGTTAACCTACAGTGGTAGTGCCCATACTTTGCATTCAGAGGAATTCTTGGTTTTTCTACTAAATTTCATGGACCTCATCTTGATTTTGCTGCAGACTTCCATCTCTTTTTGTGGTCAGGGTTCAATGTTTCTTGCTGGGACTCCAAGTCCCTTTCTTTGGTTACTTTCCCTAAACTTCGTATCTTCTGTGTATGTCCCTGTTCCTCGTTCCATTTTCTAGGAGAAATACCCTCTTAACTTTTAGTACCATTTAGCTTGAGGACACTGTGAGTAACCATGGGTTCCAGAAGGGGAACTTGAGGACAAATTCAGTGAAAATGCAGTTAATTATGGGCTTTGTAGTGGGCGGAATTCCAGAAAGGGCTAGGTGGGGTGAGATTGTTTCTTGAGATCTCATTCCTTTTCCTTCACATCTGTATACACGGATAGAACTCTATACATAGCATTTAGATCACAGCCGTCTGCAGTCTCTTGTTGCTTTCTTTTGGTAAGGTTTTGCCTTGTTTATACAGATATGTTGACTCATATCTGTGAGTCAAAAAAGTGAAATTTTTTGTCTTTATTCTTCTATAAGACTCCTCAGCCCTGTTTTGGTCGTTAGGGCTATACAATATAATTAGTCATATGAATGACTGCCCATTTGCATGTCCTGAGTTTCTTGGCCATCAAATCCATTCTATTGCAGCGTCGCCAGGAAGTTGTGCTGGTGCCTTTTAAAACATGAATGAAATGAGGCACTAGACGTTTGGGGGGGTGTGTCTTGTTGAGCACAGGTGGTTTGGATGCTGGGAGAGGTCTATTTATTCTTTTCAACAGTATTAAGTTTATAGAAATGAGGATTATAAGCGTTAAGAGGAAAAACCAAGTCATTTGGGTCTGCTCCAGTTATTTGTTCTGCCCGTGTCTGTTGGGTAACATTCCTCCACAGACTCTGCCGAAGTAGCCGGGAGGAACGCCAGGGGCTGACGCCAGAAGCCAGCGGTGCTCGCTCTTGCTAGGGGACGGGTAGGAAACCTGGCCCGGTGGAGGGCAGCTCTCCTGCTTTCATCTGGCGTGAATGCACTTCTTGGCCCTGGCATTTGCTTAAAATTTGGCTTTGATGTCTTGTATCAGTTTCGGCTACTTAGGTCACTTGGGAATTTTTATCTTGCCTTAATTCACTTCATGTAGAAAGGCAGGAACTACTTGACTCTTATCTACTGGGACAACAGATTTTATCAGGCATGATGTCACCGTCCACGGCACGGCATTGTCCACACCACCGCCCGGGAAAAGAACGCTCTGTAGTCTTGCCACATTGCCGTTAGGGAATTGACTTTTTTCTTACAGTAAACACACACAGTTATTGTTTATAGAGTGCTCTGACATGTTTTTTATACCCGCAGTTAATGTATGTTAGGAGCACCCCAGCCAGGTGGTTAAGATCACCCCAGTAGGTCCTGCCTTCCGGGAGTGCGCAGCTGAGCTCTGGCGGGGTGACTCAGAGAGAGGGAAGCAGGGCTGGACGCCAACCCCGGCAAGGTCTTTCCTCGGGATAGGGCAGTGGAGCTGGCCTTTGAAGCTGAGCCAGGCTTGAGATGGCGACGTCACCCTGTGTCAGCTGCACCGGGAACCAGAGCTGGAAGTCCCACAGACGGTGGCAGAGGGGAGGGGCTGCAACCCAAAGGGAGGCTTGGGAGAGGGTGGGGGAGAGGCGGGGGAGGGCTGCGCAGAGCCGCTCAGGCTGTGCACGCACGCTTGGCACACGTAGTTCTGGGGCGGCCCAGAGGTTGCTGTATGTACCAAGTCCCCAGGTGATGCAGGTGCTGCTGCCCAGGGAGTGTGACCTGAGAACCCCTGGGCCAGCCAGTGGAGAGTCTGGGAGCCTGTTGGGAAAATAGGCCAAGAGATGTGAAAGGTTTCAGGGGTTTTGCAGGGCTTTGCCTTGAAGGAATCTGTGGACGTGTTAGTTCACAGAATAGAAGCTGCTTCCAACACGGGGGACACTGTCAGAGAACATTTGCAAAGCAACACGTTTCTTCTTTGCTGTCGGCCATTGCCTTGAACTTTTTTGCAAGGCAGAAGCTCGGTTTGGGTCCTTGGTGGAGAAGCTGATTAAAATGTCTGCCCAGCAGATAACGTGCAGCTGGAACTATCCTAGACTTCAAGGCTATCCCTGCCCACTCCTGACTACATGTCTCTGTGTTTAGAAGAAGTAGATTACAGTGGTACACAGACTCCGTGTTCCCATTTTATACATTTTATCTTTAATTTGTATGCTCAGCTAGGTCTGTTTCTAACTTAGGGCTTAACATGCTTGTCTTAGAAAAATTTTGTAACCCTCTATTCTTGTGGACAGAATTAGGTAAGGGACCCCTGGAAACCTCAAAAAATGAGCAGTACACATAATTCCTTAACAAAAGACAACTATTTACTGTAACAATAAATACTGGTGTGGGATTTTAGTCCGGGCCTCACAGCTCGCAGGAATGCTGGAGGACCCCTGACCCCGCCCATCACTTTAAACTGCACTTTGTCTCTGTCTCAATCATTTCTCCGTCTATATTATTTTTTTATTTCCTATTATTTCCAAATCCCTTGCGATGATCCTGCTTTGGGGCCTGGAGGGAGGTACTGTTTGTTTAAAAGAGTGAGAAGAGTGTGTGCAGTTGCCAGGCAAATTCCCCTTTTCCCCACCTACCCCAGGTGTTCCCGGACAGAGCCTGTGCCCGCTGTGCCCCTCCCAGACTCTGGGCTTCGACCTCAGGACGCTCAGGCTGTGTTTGGTGCTTCCCAGCTTGGCCCTTCATCCGCAAGGCCTTTCCCACCTCTGGCTCTTTCAAACCCTGACTCTTCTTCACCCTAAGATGCCCCAAGACACCATTCTTTATTTTCCTACCTCCCGCAACCAGGCTCGAAGCCCTCCAGCCCCACACCTGTGCAGCCCTCCCCTCAGGACGTCCAGGCGGGGATGCAGACTGCAGATGTGGGCTCCCAGCAGGCCAGGGCCCCTCCCTGCCGGCCCCCTCCTCAGCTGGGGGTGGGGGCACGACCCAAGCTGTGTATTTGTTTTGGGAGGTGGTGCTTTTTTGCTTTCTTATAAAAGATTAGGAGGCCGGGCGCGGTGGCTCAAGCCTGTAATCCTAGCTCTCTGGGAGGCCGAGGTGGGTGGATCGTTTGAGCTCAGGAGTTCGAGACCAGCCTGAGCAAGAGCGAGACCCCATCTCTACTATAAATAGACAGAAATTAATTGGCCAACTAAAATATATATAGAAAAAATTAGCCGGGCATGGTGGCACATGCCTGTAGTCCCAGCTACTTGGGAGGCTGAGGCAGCAGGATTGCTTGAGCCCAGGAGTTTGAGGTTGCTGTGAGCTAGGCTGACGCCATGGCACTCACTCTAGCCTGGGCAATAAAGTAAAAACTCTGTCTCAAAAAGATTAGGAAAGTAACCCAACACTGAAGTGGATTTATTTATTTATTTATTTTTTAAGGTGAGGGAAAGAATTCTCTCTTTTGTGAATAATAAAGATTTCATTGGAGCAGTTCTAAGAATTTCTTTTAAAAATGAAACAAACTATTTGATCTCTAGATCTGTAGTTCTTAATATTCAAGGACATCCTAGCATTTTTTAAATAGTTGTGATCTAAACCCTGTCCTTTCCAAAAAAAAAAAAAAAAAAAAACCAACTACCTAGCACATAAAATTATTCTAAAAAGTTGAAGTAAGTTTCAGTTAAGTTTGTTATATGATTTGTTGGAAAGGATGTCATGGGACCCCCCCCCCTCCATCAGAATGAATAGTTTCGGCCGGGCGCGGTGGCTCAAGCCTGTAATCCTAGCTCTCTGGGAGGCCGAGGTGGGCGGATCATTTGAGCTCAGGAGTTCGAGACCAGCCTGAGCAAGAGCGAGACCCCCATCTCTACTATAAATAGAAAGAAATTAATTGGCCAACTAATATATATAGAAAAAATGAGCCGGGCATGGTGGCACATGCCTGTAGTCCCAGCTACTTGGGAGGCTGAGGCAGCAGGATTGCTTGAGCCCAGGAGTTTGAGGTTGCTGTGAGCTAGGCTGCCGCCATGGCACTCACTCTAGCCTGGGCAATAAAGTGAGACTCTGTCTCAAAAAAAAAAAAAAAAAAAGAAAAAAAAAAGAATGAATAGTTTCATCTGGAGTACCAGAAGACCCACTGTTAATACTGTCAATACCAAGCCGTTTTGGTTGTCGTGTGAAAGGAACATTAAATATAATCTAATTAAAGATTATGTTTTGGGAGAATGGTCACCAAACCAGGTGTACTGGGAAGAGAAAGGTGGCTGCCAAGCCTGCAGGGTGGAAGGAAATGCACAGTGTCATGTCTGTCATCCTGCTCATAGAACCTGCAGTTCTAGGGGCCAGGTGGCTTAAAGAGAGAGGTGGGTGAGTGGGTGTGTGTGGGTGTGTGTGTGTGTGTGTTGTGCGGGAGGAAATACCACAACCTCATTGAGAGGAGGATCTTTCCTCACCTCCTGTCCACCTGGGGGTGCTTGCAGCTGAGTAGAGGGACCATAACTATGGATGGCCTCCAGGTGGCGCCAGCGTGCTGTGTGCCCAGCTCCCTAGGACTGAGGTTGAGCGCCTGGCAGCTGCGCATGTCCCTCCTCATCCGCACAAGCCCAGCCGTCCCAGAGGTGGTAACACACAGGAGACAGCCCAACCCTGGCTTCACTCCCAGACATGTTCATTAGGTACCAGGAAATTCTGAGAACTTGAAAAAGCACACACTATTTTAGGAAAGTTTCACTGTCCCTAGTAACCGGCGTTATCTTTAGTTACAGCAAGAGCCCAATCCTTTTCACTATGTGTCTTCCTTTGTTTCTTTTTTAAAACGGCCCTCTGGCTATGCCTTCTGGAAATAGGCACGTGTATCTGTGTATTGTCTGTGTAAAAGGGAGCTTCTGGGTTTGTTTTCCTTTATCCCTTGCCTGCTAGAGCATTGCCCATTGTCTACAGACAGTTCTCAAAGATGTGTGCTAGCTGTGATGCGTGTTGTGAACGTGCGACGTCTCACCTTCCCTAGCGTGGTCCCTTCCCGCCTGTGACGACCCTGCCAAGCTGCCCTCACGGGTTCCCGTGCCGTGCCATCAGCCCCTGTGGCTCTGCAGGCCCCCCTTTCTGACGTGCTCTCCTGTCTTTCTTTCCTCCTTCTCTGGCTGCATTTTGACCTCTCTACATGCATTTGTGTCCCCCTGATGGACACATCTACACGGTTGTCCATAGCTATTGGAGATGCACAGAATACATTTTGTTTTTGTAATTGTAAAATATACACGGAATTTACCATACTAACCATGATCAAGTGTTCTGTCGTGTTAAGTATACTCCCATTATGCATCCAATTTCTAGAACTCTTTTTTATTCTTGCAAAACCGAAACTGGGTATATACTTTAAACAATAATGTCCTGTTCTCCCCTCCCCCAGCCCCTGGCAACCAATGTGCTACTTTCTGTGTCTGTGAATTTTGATGACTCAGGCACTGCATATCAGTTCAGTCATATAGCACCTGTCCTTTTGTAACTGGCTAATGTCTCTTAGCACAGCGTCCCCAAGGGTCATCCATGTTGTAGCATGTCTCAGAGCTTCATTCCTTTTTATGTTTGAGTAATGTTCCATTGTATAGATAGACCAGTGGTCCCCAACCTTTTTGGCACCAGGGACTGGTTTCATGGAAGACAATTGGGTGGCGGGGCTGGGCGTGGAGAGGGTGGTGCAGAACTCAGATGAGCAATGGGGAGCTAAATACAGATGAAGCTTCACTTGCTCACCTGAAGACAGATTTTCCACAGACGGGGGCAGGGGGTGGGTGCGGGTGAAGCACAGGTAGTGCTGTGCAGCCAGGTTCCTAACAGGCTACAGACTGGTACTGGGCTGTGCCCCAGGGGTCGGGGACCACAGAGATGGACCACATTTTGTTCAGCCTTCCATCCATGGAATGATACATTTTGGCCAAATGGCCAGCTCTTCAAGTCAATATTGGATATAATCTGAATATCATCATTATAGAATAAGCTAATAAGGTAAAAGAATAAATCTGAAATGGTGACATTAACCATGAATTCATACCATTAATTACTATTACAATTTTATTTTAAAATACAGTATTCAGGTTTTAACAGATGCCATTTTGGTGTAGGAACAGGATTATTTAGCCCTTGGCTACTAGATTGCTTCTGTGGTCACAGTCCGATTCATTATAACACAGAGTTAATCCTTATTTTTGCAGGAGGTCAATGGAAGGATGAGACTTATTTTTTAGTTTTGTAGTTTTGGGTATTTTTTTTTTGCTAATAGGTTAATGTTACTACCAAGCTGCTCTCTCCTCTAATAGCAACTGACTAAGCCAAAGATCTATGTCCTTTTCAGGTGCAATTTGAGGAATAGGTCCCAGGGGATGATTCATTTTCTTTGAAACAGTTCTGTAAACTGAAACTTTGTGTCTTCAGGGAGAGAGGTGCTTCCTGGGTATCTTCAGAAGCAGGTTGAAGATTGGTACATACACTCTATTCTGATGATCTCTGCTGCATGAAAAGTTGCTTCACAATTCTTGGCATGAAAGAGAATTTCCATTTGTAAAGTTATATTTGGCACAAAGCTGTGGAGATACCCAGAAGCGTGCTGTGTGTTACGGCTAGTTATTTCCACACGAGGAAGCTGCTATAGAAGATCTCCAAAACGTGGTCACCTGCACTTTAGGGGAGGGTGGGGAGGGAGGCGGTGTAGACAGTTACTTGCTAGCAAGCACTCAGGCAGGCAGCAGTGTTCTTACCCCGCAGGTTGGCTCAACACACCTCTAAGGGCAGTGCTGCCTGGGGAACTTCCCGCAGTGCTGGGAATGGTCCATATCTACGCCGTCCAGCAGGCAGCCACTGGCTACATGTGGCTATGGAGCACTTGTCATGTGGCTAGCATGACTGAGGAACCGAACTCTGGATTTCATTTCATGTTGACCAGTTTAAATAACTGCTGTGGCTAGTGATTACCAGATGGAACAGCAGAGCTCTAAGGGGATGAGTAACTTGGCTCCTGACCTAACCGGTGACTCGGGAAGGGGCCACACTTAGGGTTGAAGCACATCTGTCTGGGGCCAGGCTGGGCACAGCAGGGACAATGACAGGCGCCTCTGCAGGGGTGTCTCGAACTGCTGGAGATGTCCAGAAGTTTCAGGCGTTGGTTCTGCCTGTTGGCTGGATCCCCAGTGTCTTGCCATGTCCCCTCTGCAGGGACCACAATGTGCAAACGGCTTCTCTCCCTCCCGTGTCTGGTGCATGGGCTGAGACGCCGCCACCACCACCACCACCGGCGGGGCTGCCTGGGCTCGCTCACAACATAGCGTCTAGGGTCGTTGGACTCCTCAGGGTCTACCTACCACACATACTTTGTGAGAACAAAACCTGCCCCTAACATTTTTATAAGTGCTTGCTAATGGTAGTTTTTCTGGGAGAACTTTTACTCTACCTATGGAGAACTGCTGTCCCACTCATCCCAGCTAGCAGCCCAGTTTTCTAGTGGCGAGTTCGAAATAGTGTGGCCTCGAGTGTTAGGCACCTTCTTTTCCCAGCCTTAACCCCGACCCCTTTGCCTCCTGTTTCAGTCAGTCTAGTTTATTTCCTTCATTAATTAACTATAAAGGAATATGAAAGAAGCCGTGGACATCACAGCACAGAAAAAGCCAGCTGAAAATGAAATTCACGTGGCCAGAACCTTACTTTCGAGGGTTTTGAGAGATTCTATGAGGTACAGCCTGGGTTTTACAATTCCTGTCCTTCTGTGCTGTGATGAGTTTGTCCGTTTTATGCTTTCTCTTTGGTTCGTGGGAAACTGTTATTATAAAGTCAACACCTTCCGCATTTTGCCACCCATATACTTTTCCTTGTTGAAATGATCTGACTTGTCAAAAGTTTTGTGTTATGAATGCTTTTTTGTTTTATTTTGTAAGATATTCTTTATTGTGTATCACTCTTTAATGTTTTGCCTGTTGGGAAAAATGTTTGCTTTCCAGAAAGTACCTAAAGACACTCAGTTGAGCTCTTTCTGTGTTCTCAGCTGGGCTGCCGAGTTTCCAAAGTGAGGTCATTTCTGTCCCAAATTAGAGAAGAGACAAGTACAGCTCGCTCCCTACCGTAAAGCTGGGAGAGGAGAGGGGCTGCACGCTTGGCAGCATTCTCTTGGAGGCTCTGTCATCCTCTGGATGTGAGGCTCTGGCCCTCACTGACATCCGCAGGGATCTGCAACTGGACACACCCGGGCAGGTGTGGCCAAAGCACTAATAAGCCCCCGTGGGGTGGGGTGCTGTGGCTCGGCAGCCCGGAAGGCACATCTCCCCTTCAGAAGCCCTGTCTGGCAGGGAGTTGAGCCTGCTGCGCTGGGGCGTCGTGATTCTCGGTGGGGAGCCCGGTTGACTCCACAGGTGCACATGCAGACACTCAGGGCAGGATGCGTCTCCTGGTCTTAGGGAACTACCAGCCAGCTGCGCTTACTTGGTTACCTAGGTAAATAGACAAGCAGCCTGAACCCCGGTGACCGGGGACTCATTGACCATTTCTCCAGCCCAGTCCCTTCTCCGCAAGGAGCCAGGGCCCTGTGCAAAGCTGTGCTGAAATGCAAAAGACAGGAGTCAGGTTTGGTCATATTGGGGCGGGAGGGCAAGATCTGCTCACTTATTTAGAATCAGTGTCATTTCTTTTTACACTTGTAAAATTTCAAGTTGGTAAATGATAATCGCATATATTTGTGGAGGAGTGAATTTTAAAGAGGGCTGCTTCACACTTGGAGCCTGTGGTTCCCGCCCTGCATTAGGGTAAACTGGCGCGGAACAAAAACTGAAAAAGAACATGTGTGCATGGTTTCAGAAGCTGCACACCTGTCCGCGTGGCCGTGGCCATCGTCCCTGCGCTCCTGTCTTGGCAGGAGAATGTCCAGTGTGCGCTGTCCCTGAATCGCCTGCGTTCTTTTCCAGGAAGAGTGAGCTGAGCTGGAGGCCTCACTCCTGGCACGCCACCAAGTTCTCCGACAGCCACGTCGAGCCGGCGGCCTCTCTCTTCCCCTCTGCCAGCAGCTGCCCTTCCTGGCACGGCCGGCACCACGCGAGGTAGGCGCTCGTTCCCCTCGAGGACCCCAGGTACGGTCGGCATTCTATGGATACCGGGCCTTGTCAGGAGAGCACGTGTCTTGACGTCAGGACGATCTGCATGTTTCTGATGAGACAGGGCCACGGACACAGCTTATAGTTAGAACTCTCTAGATCTTTCTCTGAGCAGGCAAGTGTGTGACGCTGGAAAACGAAAAATAACACGACAAGCCGGGTCGAGCAGGCATGCCCTCTGCCGTGCGGTGTTGGAGCGAGGAGAGCCTCCGACTTAGGTTTCGGTGCAGTGTCCCTGGGCAGCCGAGGGGACGCCGGGCAGTGGGGTTCCAAGCCACTGGGGCTGCCATTTGTGGCACCCATGTGCCCACAGCCACCACCACCTCCCTTCTTTCAACAGTTGTATGTGTGAATTGGAAAGCAGAGGATATTTACTGAGCAGCAGGCGCGTTTCATACAAGCTCCTTGGGTGGTTCTGATAAGTGTCTGCGCCCCGTCCTCCCTCACTAGTCTCCCGCCAGAAGGGTGAGGGTAACAGCAGATATTGTGGGTTTCGAGTGTGTGTGTAGGTGGATGTCCCCACGTATGTGAGTGTGCATGTGTATCTGTGTGTGTGAATGTGCGTGTGTATCTGTGTACCTGTATGTGCATATGTGGTATACACGTGTGTGTATGGGTGTGCATGTGTATCTGTGTGTATTTATGTCTGTACTTTGTGTGAATATACATGCGTGTCTGTTTGTATATGTGCATGTGTATCTGCGTGTTTGCTAGTATGTGTATATGTGAGTGTGCCTATATGTCACATGCATATCTGTGTGTGTGTGTGCGCCTGAATGCGTATATGAGTGTGCAGGTATGAGTGTGCGTGTGTTTATGTTTATATGTTTGTATGTGTTTGGAGCTAACATAACCTCTCAAAATCAATTTTCTGGCTGTTAATAAATATGGGCCTGCTGCAGAATTGCAAAGTAAAGTACTTCTGTGACGTGGAGGAAATACTTCTCAAATATGGTATTACCTGTTTGGAGTGACAAGAGGTGAGTAGTGTACTCTAGAGCCCAGAGTATTTTTGAAAAACCACAGATTCTCACGTGAGTAGTGAAGCTTAAGTGAGAAGTGGCCTTTTGTTTCATTGCTAAAGTGACTGAGTGTAGCAGGGGCTCCATTAAGCCCACTGGCAGTCTCTGGATTAAAGATCCTGCCTGATCTTGCCCGCATCTGTGTGGAAACAGCACTCAGTGTTGTTTATATCTGTGAAGACGTAGGATTTGGGAGAAGAGTCACCTCAGGAATGTTGTGGGGAGGCTGGCCGGGAACATGCCCCATGTTTGAAGATACCTGGTCTGTCCTCACGGAAAAATGGTGTAAAACCCCGAAGGTCCTCTCCTTCCCGCAGATGACTCAGCCAGTCTGTTCTCCTGCATCCTTGTTCTGGGTGCTCAGTTTGTGTTTTCTCTCAATCTCTCTCTCTCTCATTTTGATTGTGCCGCAGTGTTTGTTCCCCTTGAAGTGTGACTGTCCCAGCTTGTTGAGCATTAACAGAAGCATTTAACACCTTGGATAAGTAGTATCACTGTTGAGAGCTATCAGCCACACTTGCAGTTACTACCTCACAGAAGAATTAATTTCTCAGCTAATCATTTATTCCTCCCTATTAGACACCACCCTGATTAGGAGCCTTACTGTTTGGTGTTCATGTATAGCTCTGTTGACTGTGTACAGTGTAACTAGTCACCTGAACGCAGCAGAAAGCATATGGTCTTGCTAGTAAATAAAGCCTGTCACTTACACTCTCAAATATCCAGCTGACTGAGAGTTTAGAGGGAGCCCATTAATACTTTGATATTTGGGTTTGGAAGGAAATGTTATCCCCACAGGCTAGGTAGGAAACATTTTTGGCTTTGTGAGCCAGACAGACTCTGCTGCAGTTACCCAGCTGTAGTGTTAGGTTTGCGTGGATGGTCCCTGGTCCCCCAGTTCCCAGTGTCAAGAATGAGTATGGCTACTGAGTCGAGAGCCAATCACGGAGTGATCTCAGACACAGAGCAATTTTATACAAATGGTTTACCACATAAAGGAAAGAATGAAAGTAAGGAAGCTACAAAGTGAAAATATGTTCCAGAGAAAGTGGAATGGGCCTGTCTCCAGGAGTGGAGAAAGACTCCAAAGCCTGAGCACATGCTGCCTTTTATAAGCTCACTAGCTTGTCCTGCCTTTCTCCTGGCAGGATTGGTTTTCTTTTTCTTTTTCTTTTTTATTTTATTTTATTTTTTTAATAATATTTTTCTTTTTTATTGATTTGTTTACTTTTATTTTTTTTTCTTTTTGCTTCAAAGCATCATTTTGTAGTCTTCAAAGGATTGGTTTTCATTTCCTGCCTTTGGGATTATTGATAGGTTGTGGTCACATATTGACTAGAGGTTGATTATGTAAGTTTCCTTTTCTTCCCCAGAATTCTTCACGAGGCTCCGCCCATGTTACGATAATTAGATGGTAATGAGCTCCATAGGTTGGTTAAAGGTTACTTGGAACTTTTTATTGTGTACATTCCCACTAGGGAACAGTTCCTAACTGCAGTTTGGTTCCTAGCTACAATTCGGTTCCTGTTCTCTGCCCTTAGCCACTTCCTTGCCACCTGTTTACCCTCTACCAGACCCAACAGTGGGGGTGAGGGAAACTTGCCCTTCCCCCCAAAAGTTCGATGAAAGATCAACTCATAATTAAGGCAAATTAATAAGAGAAAGGTTTATTTACCATGCACATGAGGAGAATCACTGAATATCCCAGTTAAGTTCAAATGTTTTTATACCTGTGTTTTTGGAGAGGAGGGGAAATGAGGAGTACAGGTAGTTCTGTTCAGGAGTGACATGGTGCTAGGGAGGACAAATGGATGGGGAGACAGATGGACTTGTAAATAATTCTCTTTGCAAAGTAAATCATCCAGAGGGACAGGTATTATATTTAAATAATTGGGGCCAGGTCTGGTTGCATTGTTGATCTCCCCCCCTCCACCCCCTGCAATATACTGAGATAATAGGGCAGGAAGGGAAGTCTATTGTTCTTTTTCAAGGGACTGTTAGTCTCTAAGGGTCTTAATTCCAAATACCAAGGAGTCACATTTTGGGGTGAAATTTCCTGAGCTCCTTCACAGCTCTGCTTGGAAGCAGCCACAGACAAAACATGAACAAATAGGCACAGCATTCCAGTAAGACTAAACTTAAACTTGAATCTCATATAACTTTAACAGGTCAAATAGGAGGAATATTACTCCTTTGAGTTCTTTTCCCCTGACCATTTAAAAATATAAAAACCATCCTCAGCTCCTGGGTTGCAGTTTGCTGACTGCTGCACTTAACTGTTGACTGATAATGGCAGTGTTATATAGGCACTGCCTGCTGGCGGTACGGGATTTAGCCTTGAAAGGTATCTGTTTGGTAAAAAGGTACCAGCGGAGAGAACACAGTCTTTTCAGCCTGTGCTCAGAAAGTTTCTCCCTGTCTGTGCCGCAGTTCAGATGTGCTGAGGTGAAATGTCAGACCCAGGGATCTTACCCCGGGCAGTTATCATTCGGAATCTTGACACTTCCACAAGGGACAGCTGTGTTCAGATGCTGCTGTCTGCAGTCCTGCCCTTTTGCTAAAGTGTGCCTTGTCCTTCTCGTTTTTGTAGTTCTTCCTCCCATGACCTGTCCGGTTCGTGGGAGCAGACGAGCCTGCAGCGCACCTCTGGCCACTTCAGCTCCCTGGGGAGTGTGGACAGCCTGGACCACCCCTCCCACCCCTACCCCTCTGGCCGTCTCTCCGCGGCCAAGTCCAACAGCAGCATCGACCGTCTGGGCGGCCACGGCCAGCGCGACTCGGCCTACGGCTCCTTCTCCACCAGCTCCAGCACTCCCGACCACACCTTGTCCAAGGCCGACGCCTCCTCCGCGGAGAGCATCCTCTACAGCGTGGGCCTCTGGGACACCTGCAGGCAGGGTGGCAGCCGGCAAGGCCAGGCTGCCAGTGACCCTCAGGGCCTAGAGGACAGGCTGGGGTGGTTCCCGCCCAGGGTTCCCGGTGACAGCAGTAAAAGCCCCAGGCCAGAGGACAGTGCTGAGCCCAAGCCGGCCTCTTCTGGGAGGGCCAATTTTGGGCCGGTCTGGTATGTTCCTGACAAGAGAAAAGCACCTTCCTCCCCACCCCCGCCCCCGCCCCCTCTCCGCAGTGATAGCTTCGCTGCCACTAAGAGCCACGACAAGGCCCAGGGCCCCCCGCTCTCAGAGGTGGCCGCCACCAAGCACTTTACCGCCCTGGCCCGGGCTCAGCCCCACAGCGATTGGAGACCAGACCCCACCGAGCGGTCACGGAGGCCGGTGCGCCCCAGCAGCGGGAAGGGGACCGGAGTCCCAGGCTACCTGCAGGAGGCCCGGCTGGACTGCGGCTGGCCCTCTGAGGACAGGGCTCCCGGCAGGCTCCAGGCCTCTCTGTCCAGCTCAGACGTGCGCTTCCCGCAGCCTCCCCGTGGGGGCCAGCACCCGCGCCACTACAGCGACGAGAGCCCTGGGGCCCCTGTGTCACCAAGGGAGCTGTGGGCCATGGGATTCGGGCCGGAGCCTCCCACTGCCCACTTCCAGGGTGACGGCCCCCCTCAGCTGAGGTGGCTCGGTGCTGCCGACCAGATGGCGGATGTCAGCGGGCAGGGCCCCCGTCACTGCGTGCCCACCAGGCAGCCCCTGCAGGTGGGCACCAAGGCAGCACAGCCCCGAGGGGGCCGCTGGCCTTGCGACGCAGCCCCGGGCGCCCTCCAGCACCCTCCCTCGCAGCCTGTGGGCCAGGGCCCACGCCGTCACCTGCCTCAGCACGAGGGCCTCCTGGATGCCCGTGAGGCAGGACGGTGTCACCCCCCAGACGCAGGGGCCGAGGGCCGCTCCACAGCGGCCCAGGAGCCTCCCGGGGCCAGCCACGCTGACCAAGCGGGCCAGCACACGGCAGCGGGCGGCTTCACGTGGGAGTATGGGCAGAGCAGCAGGATCTCTCCCGAGAAGACACCCCTGCTGCACTCCTTGAGCCAGGAGGGGACGTGCCAGCCAGAGAACCGCCAGGGTGGTGGCGCAGCGAAGCCGCCGCCGTTAGACACCCAGGTGGGCAGAGCCACACGGAGAAGCGACCGGTTTGCCACCACGCTGCGGAACGAGATCCAGATGCGCAGAGCCAAGCTGCAGAAGAGCAAGAGCACGGCCACTCTGACCGGTGACGCGGAGGACGCCGCGGGTGGCTGGAGGGCTGAGCTGGGAGGGGCCAGCAGCACCCTCCCAGAGGGACCCTTCACTGGCACCTACAAGGACCACCTGAAGGAGGCCCAAGCCCGGGTCCTGAGGGCCACGTCTTTCAAGCGCCGGGATTTGGACCCCAACCCGGTGGACGAGTACCCGAAGTCACCAGAACACAGGACGGGGCACCACGGGCCCTCACCCTCCTTCCCTGCGGATGCGGACACTGTGCCCCCCTTCTGGGAAACGGGCCCCACGAAGCCAGCCTCGTCCGGAGGCGGTGGCCCCCTCGTTCCCCGCATCGGAGGCCGGAAACGGTTCACGGCAGAGCAGAAGCTGAAGTCGTACTCTGAACCGGAGAAAATGAATGAGGTCGGCCTGTCAGGGGGCTGCGGTCCTCGCCGGCTCCCCAGGACACCCGAGGATACCGAGGATACCGTGGGCACTTTTGCCGACAGGTGGAAGTTTTTTGAGGAAACAAGCAAACCGCTTCTCCAGAGGCCGGGGCAGAGGCAAGCACCTCGTGCGCTCCCAAGGGAGAGGCCGCGGACAGCGGGCCACAGGTGTGACACCGCGGAGCCCCGGCTGCGCACCAGCTCAGTCGGGGAGAGCCTCGGCGGTCACAGAAAAGCAGACAAGGCGGGGAAACTGGAGCTGCCACAGCGACTCGGGACCTTTGCAGAGTATCAGGCCTCTTGGAAGGAACAGAGGAAACCTCTGGAAGCCAGAAGTTCCGGGCGGTACCACTCCGCAGATGACATTCTGGATGCCGGTCTGGACCAGCACGAGAGGCTGCGCTACCTTCATGAAAGGTCCCGGTCGTCGCCGTCCACAGACCACTACAAACAGGTGAGTGTGGTGCCATGGTGAGGGGCTCACTGCCCCTGACGGCATCTTCAGGCACAGACAGGACCCCCAAATCACATAGCCTAGTGTGGGCGCTCCTTGGGTCTGGCTGTTGGAGCATTTATGCTCACCAGCTTTTCTAATAGGGACTTGTGTGAGAGGTACTTGGGGACGACTTTGATACGTTCACGGCGGATTAAATGCCACGTTCCAACAAACCTGCACCTTTCATTCCCAGCCTTGTGGTCATAACCTCCGCTCCTGTCTTTCCCACAGCTGGCCTGCCGCGACCTTCCTGCTGAGCACAGAACTTGGAGGGGACTGTAGAAAACAGTGACAATCCCTCTGAAATGAAAATGGGCGCTTCATTTAAAGGCTTAAGATAAAACTCGATAGCCCCTTTTCAAACACTGATGTCATTTAATATTTGTGGCATTGGGCTTTTTTTGGTACTCTGGTTTTTTTTATTTTTTTGAGACAGTCTCACTCTGTTGCCCAGGCTAGAGTGCTGTTGCATCAGCCTAGCTCTTAGCAACCTCCAACTCCTGGACTCAAGCGATCCTTCTGCCTCAGCCTCCCAAGTAGCTGGGACTACAGGCATGCGCCACCATGCCTGGCTAATTTTTTCTGTATATTCTTAGTTGGCCAATTAACTTCTTTCTATTTTTGGTACAGATGGGGTCTTGCTCTTGCTCAGACTGGTCTCGAACTCCTGAGCTCAAACGATCCACCTGCCTCGGCCTCCCAGAGTGCGAGGATTACAGGCATGAGCCACCGCGCCCAGCCTGGTATTCTGCTTTTTTATTTGCAAGTATTTTTAATGATTGCTCTGGGGCAAAACATATTTAAAATGCCTTAAATTGTCACACTGTTTTTTTGGTGAGAGTTAACATCAAGCTTTCTAGAAAACTCCATATTCTCAGCCATTCTTCAGAGTCGACAGTCTCTCCCCCACTTTCAGCTTCTTTTTGCTTCTTACATCTGAGTTTGTATAGTTGAAAGAAAAAAATGTCTGCAGTAACAGATGCGATTTCTTTTTGAAAGGACCAGTGGTAGATGTGACGTAAGATGCCTAATGTGTACATGGAAAGAAAGCTGCCAGTTTGCTCCATGGCATCCTGGCCCTGAAATCCCACGCAGACAACTGCGAGCATTCGTTTCTGCTGCCGGTCTGCCCTGGCTTGTGGACGATTCAGTGTGACCTGCAAGAATTCCACGCTTGCTGCATCAGGAGCAAAGAATCCCACATTCTGACAAGTCCCAGGACTTGAGGCTTCCCTGCTGTGATTCGTGACCAGCTGTGCTTTATTTCTTTTGGCCAGTTGTGCCACACAGTTTTACAGGCTTCACGTGGGAGTTCTGCTTCCTGCCCAGAATAGAAGTGGATGGCAGCAGGGTCTTAGTTCAGTTGTTTCAATGAAGAGCTTTGTGGAGCTGAACCGGCAAGGATCTCGGCCGGGTCCTGGTACGAGACAGCAGGCGGCGTCGCTGATGTCGTGGTGCAGGCGTGCAAGGCAAACCCACAAATGAGTGCTTTCATAATAACAGACGTCTTGAGGAAGGCAGCTTGGTGACTTGGTGTCTCGTTGTGTTGCCCCTCGCAGGAACCTTCTGTCGAACCTCAGAGGCAGGCGGAGGACGCCAGGGAGCCCCGAGAACTCCCCTCCACAGTCCATGCCGAGGAGGGGCGGTCCGCTCCAAGGTGGGTGCATTTTGGATTTGGGGTTACTCAAAAGGTGTCTTGGGGGCGGGCTTCTGTAGGGTGGGTGGCTGCTTGGTTAATATGGCCAGACAGCTGGTGTTTGCCAAGCCCAAGCGGCTGCCGACTGGGCGTGATTTCCAGCGTCTCCAGTGCCCTGGAGTTTTGAGCAGAGCTGGTGCACCCGCAGCCCTGCCTGGAGAAGCACCCCAGGGGCGGAGACGCCTTCTAACTCCATGGTGGCATTTTTAGCTCTTAAAATGGCTGCTGTGTCTTCCCCACTGTGAGACTTTATGGAGACAAAATGAGAAGTTCACTTTAACCTACTTGAACTGAGCCTTTGTATGGGGCACCTGGCTGAAGGGAAGCATTAGGCACCTAGCGCGCAGCTGTCTTCTTGGCCCACGGTCTTGAAACTAGACTTGCCCCTGAGGATTGCCAGGCAGAAAGGAATAGGGCAAGCCTTCCTAAATTGGACTTAGTTAATGAGTTTATTTTGAGGTTTAAAATAGATATGAAGTCGGTCACCTCCCAGAGAGAGGCTCTGAGTGCCTGCAAAAACTGCAGCAGCAGGGAACGCGGTGCTGCGTGCCGTGATTCCCACACGTGCGCTGTGGCCGTTTCGTTGTGGTGTGCATAGAATTTAGATTAAATACAAGGTGGGCGGGAGAAGAAAGTCTATGTCTGTGCAGACGATGTGTGACCTTATTTTGAAAGGGCTGGTGCAGGGGTGGGAGTGAGTGCACAGGGCAGGATTGCTGGGTGCAGATTGTTCTATCGCCTTGAGAATCTTGTGTGATTGGCATGCCGTTCAAATTAAACGGTGGCCTCAAAACTCAAGGTTGTTTTGCAGAAGTAACCAGTTTAAACGTTTGCCTTCAACAGCCTGATGTAATGGGGTTTGATTTCACTGGGCTTTAAGCTGAGTGCTGTTAGCCTCATACAAGAGTATCAAATATTTATGTGGCTCTGAGGCGACAGAATTGGTATTCTGTGTGTGCTTGTGTAGGAGTCCCTGCAGTTACTTAATAGTCTGCACGGCTAAAACAAAAACCCATGGGTAAGAAAGGCCAATGAATAATCCACCCACAGAATTTAGCCGTGTCTGAGAAGCACAATTATAGCTTCATTACTATGGATTCCGAGTAAGTCACGTGCTGAGCGCCAGCTGTGGTCTGCCTTGAAAGCCAGCCTCCAGGCACCGCTGCCATCATGAGCCCAGTTGTGCAGTGTGTCGTGGGCCTGACTCTCGGTGGGCTCTGCACGTGAGACCTTGATCTCCTCTGGCCCTCTGCCTGGTGGCACGAGCCTTTAGACTGTGCAGAGGGCACCCATGGTGGCCAGAGCATAGCTCCTCTCCTGTGGGTAGGGAGGGTTGCCGTGAACAGCTCTCGCGTGCACGCAGTGTGTGAGAGTGTGAGTGAGTGAGTGGCACTGTCAACACTGAAAGGACAAGGGGAAGGGGTGGGGCTGGTGCTCATTTATCACGGCTTAGTCTTCCAGCACACTGCATAACCACGCTGAAGAAATTGGTTCCAGAAGCTCTCCGCTTTTGAGCTCCAAACCCGGCAATTTTCAGACTTGTTTGTGTGTTTTTAAGAGTGGGGAGGCTCAGTGAAATTGTAGAATTCGAATGTTGCAAAGCGGTTTTCAACTTTTTCCAGAGACGGTTTAGTTTCTGAAGGATCAGCAAGAAAGAATACACTTGAAAAATTAAATTTGAGAGTAATAGAAATGAAAATTCGGGGAAAGGATTATCCTTTGCCCACCAAAACCAAAATCTGTAATGTGAAAGTTTAATGATACTCAGCGTTTTGCATAAGTTTAATGCAATGTAAACATGTCTGTGCAAATAATTTAAATTACTGATGTGCTAATCGACACATGATAATGAAAAGTGTTAGCTGTTGTATTCTGTTTGGATAGCAGAAGAATGTGGGGATAGGAGTTGATTTTTATTTGTTGATTCATGCAGATCAAATAGAGATAAAATTTTTTGTGAAGTTCAAGATCCTGTTAAAGGTAAGTAGGGCAGAGGTTCTGCCCCAAAGGACCTCACAGTGTAGGAGGAAAAGAAAGACACAAATACTTAGGATTGAAGTGATGACATATATTTACTTTTTTTTTTTTTTTTTGAGACAGAGTCTCACTCTGTTGCCTGGGCTAGAGTGCCATGGCATCAGCCTAGCTCACAGCAATCTCAAACTCCTGGGCTCAAGCAATCCTTCTGTCTCAGCCTCCCGAGTAGGTGGGACTACAGGCATGTGCCACCATGCCCGGCTAATTTTTTTTTTCCTCTGTGTGTATTTAGTTGACCAATTAATTTCTTTGTATTTTTATAGAGACAAGGTCTCACTCTTGCTCAGGCTGGTTTCAAACTCCTGACCTTGAGTGATCCGCCCACCTTGGCCTCCCAGAGTGCTAGGATTACAGGTGTGAGCCACCACGCCTGGCCCATATTTACAGTTTTTTTAAAAAGTTATATGATGCTTCAGAAGGTCAGAGAAGAGAGAGCCAGGTGACCTTTGGCTGGGTCACAGGCAAAACGGATGGTGTTTGAGCTAGAGTCAGCCTGGACCCCAGGGATCAGATCCGGCAGCATTCGCTTCTCTCTAGCTTTTCCCGTCCTGAGCAGCCCACCTGCCCTGTGCCAGTCATCTCATGCTCTGTCCCTGCAGCCTTTGGAGGCCTGCACCAGGTCTGCTGGCTCACTTGTAACCAGCAGGAGTCTGCCTCTTGCAAATGCTCTCACCCACTGACACGGGGTCCCTCAGACACTGTGTCAATCAGTGTCCTAGGGCTGTCATAAGAAACTACCACAGGCCGGGCGTGGTGGCTTACGCCTGTAATCCTAGCACTCTGGGAGGCCGAGGCGGGCGGATTGCTCGAGGTCAGGAGTTTGAAACCAGCCTGAGCAAGAGCAAGACTCCATCTCTACTATAAATAGAAAGAAATTAATTGGCCAACTAATATATATAGAAAAAAAAAGCCGGGCATGGTGGCACATGCCTGTTGTCCCAGCTACTTGGGAGGCTGAGGCAAGAGGATTGCTTGAGTCCAGGAGATTGAGGTTGCTGTGAACTAGGCTGACGCCACAGCACTCACTCTAGCCTGGGCAACAAAGTGAGACTCTGTCTCAAAAAAAAAAAAAAAGAAAGAAACTACCACAGACTGGCAGCTCAGACAACAGAAATGTATTTCTCACAATTCCAGTGGCTGGAAATCTGAGATCAAGGCGTCTCAGGGCTGGTTCCTCCTGAGGCCTCTCTCCTTGGCGTGCAGATGCCGTCTCCTCCCTGTGTCCTCACCTGGTCGTCCCCGTGTGTGTGTCTGTGTCCTAGTGCCCTCCTCTTATAAGGACACTAGTCCTATTAGATCAGGGCCTTCTCCAGTGACCTCATTTTGCCTTAATTACTTCTTTAAAGGCCCCATCTTCAAGTAGAATCACATTTCAAGATATTGGGGGTTAGGGCTTCAACATACTAATTTTGCAGGGGCACAATTCAGTCTGTAGCAATGGGAGAAATGTCCCTGCTTCTCCCTTCTCTCTTTACACTAATTCTATCTGCTGTGTCAGCTCTCTCAGGAAGTGTCATGCCATCCTTGAGCTGACAAGGTTTAAGATTAACAACTGATATGGAAACCCTTAAAATGAAGGGAAGAGGGCAGTTGCTGCCACGTGGGCAGCACAGAAGAGGGGCATTTGGCAAAACCTGTCTGGGGGGATTTGGCAGGGTGTAACTGAAGCCTTATAATTGTACATACCTTCTCGTTCAGTAATTCCACTTTTAGGATTTTATCTTCCAAGTGGATGCTCGCTACCCCGTGAACAGTGGCATGCTCTGCAGACTGGGACAGTGGTGGTGTACTCACATCACGGATGTATTTGCCACACCTTTCACCATTCCTCACTGCCTGCTGCATCAGACTGATGGCTTCTGGAAGACCAGGATTTTACTTTTCATTTCTCAGCATCCTGTACTTGGCATAATTCCTATGTAGATTAGGTGCTCAGTAAGTGGTTGGTTGGATGGATGGACTGATCAATGGACAGATAAGTAGATGAGTGGACAGGTGGATGGATGGAGAGATGGGTGAGTGGGTGACTGAATGGATGGATATATGGATGGTTACATGTGTATGTGGACGGATGAATGGATGGTTGGATGGATGGATGGATAGAGGGGTACATGGATAGTTGCATGGATGGAGGGATGAAAGGGTACAGGGATGGATGGAGAGTTGCATGGGTGTGTGGACGGATGGATGATTGGATGGAAGGGTATGTAGATAGTTGCATGGATGGATGGTTGGAAGGGTATACAGTTGGTTGCATGGGTGTGTGGGTGGATATGTGGATGATTACATGTGTGCATGGATGGATGGATGGATGGATGGAAGGGTACATAGATGGTTGCATGGGTGTGTGGATGGATGGATAGAGGGTACATGGATAGAGGGATGGAAGGGTACGTGGATGGATGGAGAGTTTCATGAGTGTATGGATGGTTGGATGAAGGGTATGTAGATAGTTGCATGGGTGCGTGGATGGATGGTTGGAAGGGTATACAGTTGGTTGCATGGGTATGTGGAATATTACATGTGTGCATGGATGGTTGGATGGATGGAAGGGTACATGGATGGTTGCATGGGTGTGTGGATGGATGGATAGAGGGGTACATGGATAGTTGCATGGATGGCGGGATGGAAGGGTACATGGATGGATGGAGAGTTGTATGGGTGGTTGGATGGAAGGGTACGTGGATGGTTGCATGGATGGATTGTTGGAAGGGTGTGTGGTTGGTTGCATGGGTGTGTGGATGGATGGATGGTTAGAAGGAAGTGTGGGAAGGTGGGTGGGTGAATGAATGGGCATATGGCTAGAAGGATGGGTGGGGGGATGTATAAATGGAGGGATTGGTGGTTGAATGCATGGGTACCTGCCTAACTTTCTTTGAGTCAGTCCTTCTTGATCATGGTGGATGATCATTCCATATTGGGCTGGTCTGAGTACAGTGGTGTTTACAAGTAATTGATCACAACCAGTTACAGATTCGTTTGTTCCTTCTCTACTCCCTCTGCTTCACTTGATTAACCTTTAAAAAAGAGAAATCATTCCCTGTTGGTACAATTCTGCATGCTGAAATTTTATTTGAGATTTTAGCTTACACAGTAGTAAGTGAAATGGGCTTCTCTTTCTGCTCTGGCATAGCATTTAGAATCAAGAAGACATAAATGTCTCAAAGTAAATGTCATAGCATGGACTTGTGTTTCAGCGTCGGATGTAAGCCTTGTGAGGAAGTAAGGATGGACTGCATCTGATTGTTGCTCCTCAAGTTGGAGAGGCCTCACTGAGAATTGTGTTCCGGGCAGCTCCGGAGGCTGGAGCTGAAATGAGATCTGGGGGCGGCCCTGCGCGGCTGTGGGTGCTGGCAGCGTCCCCCTTCTCTGCCTCCTTCCAGCCATTTCCGCCCCCTCCTGCTAGAGCTGCTGCCAAGCGCCAACGGGCTGGCACTGGCCTTGAGCTTGTATTTTGATGGGGTGAAGGGGTGGGGGCGAGTACATGCTAAATCCAGTACCAGCTGCAAAATTGAATGCATGTGGCATAGAGCTCTCTACAGAAAAATGTGTTTCAACATAAAATTATAAACACGCTAAATGAAGGTGAGGGTCGGCTTCCTGGATGTTTTCCCTGAGAGGTGACTGGGTGTACGGAGGTTAAGGTGAAGACCAATTTTGCATTTCGAAGACAAGCTTCTGACGAGATTTCAGGGTAAGCCACAGAGATTTGTCAGCCAGGCTTTCCCCCTCATTTGTTGCGTTAGGGCTGACATTTGCCTTTCCTGGCCTTAAATTAGCTGAGGAGCAATTGCAGCTTTCCATTCTGAACTGCTTTGCTGGGTAATTACGAAGCCTGTGCTGCTGCTGGATTGGTTGGGGTAGCACGGCGAAACTCAAGCTTGGGATTTTGTAGGGCACAGCTGGGCATCCAGCATAGTGCGAGGGTGACGCAGTGCGCTGCGCAGCAGGGTGCTTTGTGTGCGGGAGTGCGTGCAAACGTGACACCTCCATCGCACACTCAGCTGCAGCCGGAGGAAAGAGACTGCAACGTGGGTCTAGTGGGTTTGTTTTGATGCCTTCATTTGCAACTACATTTTTCTCTCATGTGCATGTGGATTTAGGAAACCTTGGACAGGACAGGCAGCCACAGGTCGGTTTGTTGTTGGTGTGGTCTTGCAACTCCATGTTATTTAGAAGGAAGAATTTTAAGACAGTAGTTTGAGGCTTAGGGGGTTTGTCTGTGAGTTACTCTGAATGGCTTGCTTTTTTAAAAATGGCGTTGTCAACTTATTTATTTATCTTTAAATTGTAAGCTCCGTATAACATACAATTTGCTATTTCAACCTGTACAATTCAGAGACATTTAGTATATTTACAAGATGGTGCAGCCATCACCATTATCTAGGTGCAGAACATTTTCATCATCCCCAAACAGAAACCCTGTACCCATATCACAGTTGCTCCTGAAATACGTTGTTGTTTGGTTTGGTTTTGTGTTTTAAACAGACAGGATCTTGCTGTGTTCCCACGGCTGGAGTGCAGTGTTTGTTCACAGGCACGTTCGAGGCTTGTGGCAGCCTCGAACTCCTGGGCTCAAGTGCTCCTCAGCCTTTCAAGCAGCTGGGACTATATGTGTGCGGCTGCAACTACATTCATTTGTAATGTCTGACTTCAAAGCGTCCCACAGCCTCAGTGTCTTAAGTGGTTGTTCAGTACATGCAGGTAGTCTCAGAAATTGACGTAACTCATCCATTTTCTGAAGGGCCACACATTTGAAATAACAAAGGAAAATACTTCTGTCTGCGAGTCACCTCATTCTCAATATAAAATGCCCTGAAATCCTCCCAAGTGTTTATGTTTTTGAAACCTGCACAAACCCAAAGAATTCCTGGAGGAGTAGGTCAGAGCCAGGAGCACGTGTTGAGTAGTGTGTCACCGAGGCCCACCGGCACCTGCTTCTCTGCCATTTGTACCACGGGGCGCACCAGCAGCTCCACCGCCGCGAGGACGCACAAGGAAGGACGGCGAGGAGGACTGGCACGTGGGTGAGACACGGCGGGGCCCGAGGAATGTGTCTACTTCAAGCTTTCTCACACGTAGCACTTGGAGCACATCCTTAGGAACATGCCTATCTTTTCAATTTCTGTCTTTGTTTCCATGCTAAATCTTTGTTTTTGAGACAGGGTCTTGCTCTGTCGCCCAGGCTAGAGTGCAGTGGCATCTTCATAGCTCACCGCAACTTCAAATTCCCAGGCTCAAGCAACCCTCCTGGCTTAGCCTCTTGAGTAGCTAGGCCTGTAGGTGCACGTCACCACGCCCGGCTAATTTTTGTATATTTCGTAGAGAGAGGGTCTCACTCTGTTGCCCGAGTTAATCTTGAACTCCTGGCCTCAGGTAATTCTCTTGCCTCATTGTCCCAAAGTGCTGGGATTATTACAGGTGTGAGCCACCTTACCTGGCCTCCATGCTAAATCTTAAAATTCTTATCAGTATATTCTGGATGGTGTACACAACCACGACTCTGTGTGTGTAGGAATCTCATTGTGCATGGTGATGACATAATTGACCCTGGTTGGGAGGAAAGAGTAAGTCCAGGGCCCCTGTGGAATAAGCGATGCTCTCCCTCAGTACGGCAGACAAGATAGCAGGGTGCTGTGCCAGCCGAGCTCTGTGTCCTGTTAGGCCAAAGAAGAGTGATGGTTGAATGAGTCAACCCGGGAAGCCACGGTAGCTGAACCGAGAAGCGGTGCTGCGGCGCCTGGGGCCACAAGCGCTGCAGTTCATTCTCAGCAAAGCCCCGGTGACTAACATCGCCTTTCGAGTTTTGCTTGCATATAACTTGCAAATTTTTTGTGTGTTTTATAGGCTAAGAGCTATAAAAATAAGGAAACTGAAACAGATTACATATTTAGACATATTCACAATATAATTTAAAAAACCGAAGCTGTATTATCGTGTGATTCCAGTTATGTGAAATGTCCAGAGCAGGCAAACGCATAGCGTTAGGAAGTAGATTAGTGGTTGCCAGGGGCTGCAGACAGGGAGAGACTGCTCACGGGCATGGGGGTTCTTTTTGGAGCAGAAAAGGTGTTCTGGGATCAGATAGTTGTGATGGTTGCAGAACTCCAAATATCTCCAAAAAGGGAAAATTTTACAGTATATGAATTTAATCTCAAATTTTTTTTTTTTTTTTTTTTTGGAGACAGAGTCTCACTCTGCCCAGGCTAGAGTGCCATTGTGTCAGCCTAGCTCACAGCAACCTCAAACTCCTGGGCTCAAGCAATCCTTCTGCCTCAGCCTCCCAAGTAGCTGGGACTACAGGCATGCGCCACCATGCCTGGCTAATTTTTTCTATATATTTTTAGTTGGCCAATTAATTTCTTTGTATCTTTAGTAGAGACGGGGTCTCGCTCTTGCTCAGGCTGGTTTCGAACTCCTGACCTTGAGCGATCTGCCTGCCTCGGCCTCCCAGAGTGCTAGGATTACAGGTGTGAGCCACTGCCCCCGGCCTTTTATCTCAATTTTTAAAAGTCAGCACTGGAAATCCACAAGACAATGTTTTTGTTTTCATTTAGAAGGGATCTGTGCACTAAAATGGGTGGGCTCAGAAGTCGACAGACCTTGTAGGAGACTGGATGGTCAGTGTTCTTGGCTCTGAGGTCCGTAGTGTCCCTGCAGTGACACTGCCATTGTGGCGCGACAGCAACTGTCGTGTGACCTGGCCTCCCTCCCAATCAGGCCTGGTGAGGGGAGCCCGGCTGGACCTGATCCCCTCTTTGTCCCCTCAGCTAGGGGCAGCATCCACACTGTCACCCAATACCTGGCAGCCAGGGGGGCCCTTCCCTTCTCCATGTCCTTTCCTGCCCCTCCCTAAAGCAGCAACCAAGATGAGCAAAGCCCCATGCTGTGTGGGTGTCAGGGATGTGGGTGTCAGCTGGCAGAACTCGCCTGGCCGCCTTCCTGCAAGGCCATCTGTGTCTTTCGTGTGTCGGCCCTGCCTCCTGTTCATCAGGCACGTGTTGTTGGGTGACCTCTCAGCAAAGCCAGGTGACCTCCTTGAGTAGAACCACAGGTGGTCCCCGCAGATCGCGCCTCTGCATAAAAATTCTCCCTGCTCCATGCACTTCTGCGTGCCCGTTCTCTGGTGGGCTCCTCTCCGCTCAGTGCTCCCTGTCTTCCTTCTCAGCAAACCCGCACACCCTCGGACTGCACCTCCCAGCCTTCCTTGGGCCACCTCTGGAGTCATGTGGAGGTTGGGTCTCAGGGTTTGTGGCACACTCTCTCAGAGGGGCTCACCCTGATCACTGTGCAGGGTGGTGTAGAACCTGGAAGGCTGGGGGTCTGTGTGAGACACACTTGGAAACAGAGGTTCATGCTAGAGCAGGGTAACTTTTGTTCTGTTTGGAAGAGCCTGATAGAGCATCACTGCACTCGCCGGTCTCGAGTTCCAGGAAGCAGACGTCCAGATGACTCAGTGGAGGATTGTGTAAGTGCTGGTTTAGTCAGGGGTCTGGCACATGGCGGCCCACAGGCCAACTCTGGCCCCCGGCCCAGTTTTGTAAATAAAGTTTTGGGGCCACAAAGCCCCACCCTTTTGCTCACAGATCACCTGTGGCTGCTTCCTCTGTATAATGGCAGAGAGTCGAGTCATTGCGACAGATCACGTGGCTCCTAGAGCTGAAAATACCTATTCTCTGGCTCTTTACGCAAAGGTTTGTTAACCATGTTGGATTTCGTAGAAGGATGAAAGGGACAGCCTTGAACGAGTGTCCTACAGGAAACGTGAAACGGATGGGCAGTCTGTCTGGATGTTTCAAAGAGGCTTCTTTGTGGTATTTTATAATCCTCTTCCAACATGGTATCCGTTTTTCTGTCGCTTTTATTTTCCTAGTCTCTGGTGTGGTGGTTTAACTGCAAGAGAACGTAGGCTGCCGTAAACACTAGCTCCTCTCACGTCCCAGTGACTGCGTCCCAGTGACTGCGTGGGTTAGGGCAGCTTGTCCTTAGACCACAGCGGTAGGCATGCCACTCAATTTATAGGAAATGACTTGGAAAAGATTCGAGGTTTCAACATGACTGTCAGAGAGGTGAGAAGGAAGAAGTCCTTTGTACGTAAGCGTGCTAGGATGGTGGTTTTGCTCTGATCCTTTTTTATCTGTGGAACTTTTCGAGGGCACAAATGTTTGTGTAAATTAAAAGCAGATTTGTATGCAATTTATAACAATGATTTATAAATTAAAAGTCTAAATAGTATTGATATGCAGAGTCAATGAAAAGATTTGGTCGTTTTGTAAGCCTTGATAATTTTGCCTTCCTCTAAAGAAACATGGATATATGGAAAGCCAAATTATAAACCTTAACATTATAAAAGTGTTTTCTCCTTAGAAATAATTCGTGGGGAGTCTCCTTTAAGAATGGATTCCTAGAGCACAGCCAGCACCCAGATCTTGGTTTCTAGTACCCTTTTCCACCGGAAGGAACCAGGGCTCCTCGGAGGAATGGCTGGGGCAGGGAATGTATGAGATGAGCCCGTCCGGCATCTCGTAGGGCTAGAAAGTAAGGATGGGCTCAGACACACCCAAACATAGACCCAGCAGCAACAGCCGTGAGGGTATGTACAAGGGACACAGGAGCCAGCAACGACCCAAGCTGGAACAATTTACACAAGAAAATATAGTAGTGGATTGTAACCCAATATAAAATAAATCCACAAGCCCATATAAACATACAGAAATAATTGAATAAATTGGTCAGTGAAGAATAGACAAATCTGCCATGCAGAAAAATTGCAAGTAATTTACGCAGCTACTGTGCCCTCACGGAGGGGGAATGTAAGTCCCCACACCTTCAGAGTGGGGTGAGGCGGACACTGACCCGCCAGGTGATCAGGGTCGGCGACGACAGACCTCGATCACCTGACACAGGCTGATAGCAGCACCCTGCACATCATGTGACAGTGGCACTTCACCTCCGTGGTCTGTCTCCCCAATGTCCATCATCCCCAGTCGTAAAGACGCATGAGCCAGTTCCCAGTTGAGGGACATGCTGCAAAATGCCCGAACAGTCCTCAGAGCTGTCAGGGGCATCAAGAACAAGGCAAGTGTGAGAAACTGCCTGTCCATCAGGCTGCCGCAACAAAATAGAGTGCGTGGCTTGTACTCCGCAGACATGTGTTGCTCACAGTTCTAGAGGCTGGAAGTGTGAGATCCCGGCGTGGCAGAGGCTGTGTCTGGTGGGGACTCACTTCCTGGTTCATAGACGGCACCTTCTCGCTGTGTCCTCACGTGGTGGAAGGGGCGAGGGAGCTCTCTGGGGTCCCTTTATTGGGGCATTAATCCCATCCATGAGGGTTCACCCTCAGGACCTCCCGGAGGCCTCACTTTCTAATACCATGACCTTGGGGCTTAGGGCTCCTACGTGTTAATTCGGGGAGGGTACACAAACATTCAGTCTAAAGCACTGTCACAGCAAAAGGAGCCTAAGGAGGCGTGGCTAAATGTGACGTGCTAACTGGATGGGAATCTTGGGCAGAAAAAAGGACATTAAGTCAAAATCTGAATAAAGTATGTATGGGCTTTAGTTACTATTACTGCACCAGTGCTGATTGATGCATTGGTTGTGACAAACATACCATGATAATCAGACGTTAATAGTAGAGGAAACTGGACATAGGGTATATGGAAACTCTCTCCCCTGTGGTAGCAACTTTTCTGTAAATCTAAAACCATTCTCAGGTGGCGTGTGTTTAAAAGTGTAGTGTACGTTTTGAGTTACTCAATTTGTCATATTAGGAACACACCTTTTGGGGACGAAGTGTAACGAAATATTTGATCAACCCCCAGCTACTTGCTAGATTCCTATTCCTGTGTGGCCTCCCAGTGTCCATTGAGCATTTGGGATATGAGGCGGCCGGGGGCAAATGGGGACACGTACTTGGTGAAATAATGCAAGAAGATAAAAATTACTGAAGGAATGTTGGCTTTGGAGTTGGGGACGCAGGCTCAAGTCCTCACTCTGCTTCTCAGCACAGATGTGTCAGGCCACCCACTCTTGCTGACCTCACACACCGGGAAGATGAGCACATCCACACCCCCTTTCTTGCAGATTTCTGTAACTGCTCAAAGGATATTACATTAACATACCGGCCCAGTGCTTAAGATCAAGTAGATGTGGAAAAGAATTGAAGAGTCACTCTTACGAAATGGAAGTAATACAGTAGAGGCTACAAATAGCATGTGTTATTTGGGGAAATGTGCAAGAGTTGGAAGTAACTGCTGTGAATTTACAAGGGGTTGGAAAGAGAAAATGCATCCTGGTGGCTCAGCCCCAGCCTTTGTTGGGGGGAGGTAGGGGCTGTTAGGCCCAGCGGTGGGGGAGGCTGCTTCCTGTACAGGCTGGCCAGGGGCGCTGAGGTCTGGCAGGCGCAGGGGCTGTAAATACAGAGCATTGTGAAGTGGTGAATTGGGTAAGTCAAGGTCAGCCTGCGGCTGCTTTGCCTTCTTCCCCAAGTGCCTCGCAAGCAGTAAAACTTCCGGAAACACTTGGTTAGTAGGTTGATGGATTACATTCCTAATGAGTGTGTAATCCACCCAGGAATCTAAATGGACATAAAATAGGCTATTGAATGTCCTCTTTCACTTCGTTCTGGTGGTGGGGTTGAACCATGCATCACACACATTATATGATCATCTAGCATAGTTAAATAAAGCTGCGTAACATCAGTGCAGCAGGATTTCCTATATTTCACCCTGTTAATATGAAAAGGGAGACCTTCAAGGCTTTGGGGGTTTAAAAGGAGAAGCCTTTTGGGGTTTGAGCATTGAAGTGTTTGGAAGGTTTCCCCCGCGGTCAGGAGTTGCCAGCGAAACCAGGTGAAACCTGCCTTCAGCCGTGGAGGGTAAAGTTGACAGAGGCTGCGTGAACTTGTCCGTCACACGGCAGCAGGCACAGACAGGCCAGCTGTTGCGAGCTTGGCTTCCAGACTCCTCAGTGCTGTAGGCAGCGAGGTGTGAGGGCTGCAGCGGCAGACACAGGCGGCGGGTCCCTGGAGCACATCGCTGCCTCGGCAGGCGGGGCGAGCTGGGGTCCACTGCAGCAAGCAGAGAGCCAGGTAAGAGCCCCGTGTTCGTGCTCAGGGCATCTCATCCCCGATGGGACTGATTCAGTAACACCCATGCTGTTTGTTAGGGGGTTGTAGTTCCCAGTGCCTCTTTTGTTCTGTCTTGAAGGTCTGGTTGCTTGTCAGCTCACGATGCTGGGGATAAGAGCTGGCGAGATCTGCAGACGTTCGCATTGTTTATTGTTCTGCCTGAAGATGAAAAATAATGCAAATCAGGGTGCAGATTCCAGCTCCAGCTCTGCAGGCGTGCACATATGTATGCAAGCACACTCGCCTGTGCTGCATGTGTGCATGTGAATGCATGCAGTTTTTTGCAGCTTTGGTTTTCACGGTGAGCTAAAAGCACATTGGAACTAGAAGGCAGTGCCTCTTAGCATCGTGTTCTAGGCTGGACGCCGACGCGCTGACATATGCACCGGTGGCTCTGGCAGCCCTTGGCGTGTGAGTTCTGCAGATGGGTTCCCCGAGGGAGCTGGCTGGAGGGCGCCAGCAGCACGTGAAGACCTGTCTGCCTAGTTCTGCCTCTTCTTTTCCAATAGCAGTAAGAAACAGGCATTCCCACTACTCAGGCATTGAATGCGGACATTGAAAGAAAATGGTGAGTCAGCCACATCCAAATGAAGGGAAAAAGCGGCGAAATCAGGTGTGCATGCTTAGTCATGAGAAATACTGCGTGCATAGGGTCACACATAGCCTGCTGATTGCAGTGAAAAAATTTAAGTGGAGAAAATGGAATCACTGTGGTTCTTAGCATTTTCCGGTTCTTTTATTTTGCTCTCTTTGGTGTCATTTTGACAGTTTAAGGATTTTACTATACATGTGCTTTTTTTCTTTTATGTTATAATAAAAGGAACAGATGATTATTTTTGGCCATATTTGTAAGTGTTTGGCATGCCTTTGCTTTACTAAAGAAAGCTTTGTGTGTGTGTGGAGGATCGATGCCATTTTCACAGGGAAATTGCTGCATAGATATGTCTGAACACATACACGCTCTCTATTTGGGTCTGTATTTACTGACTCACGTGAGTAGGTGTCATTTTGAAATACATGTTTGGTGGTTGTGCTACTTGAAAGGTAAAAAAGAAAAAGCGTTTGAAGAAAGGTTTTCAGAAATCTACCTGGCAGCATTTATAATAAACATCCTGCTGCCTGTAGGCTGTCTTAAGATTTACAAAATTAATGGAAAATAATATTTTAACAGGTCATAAAAAACCTGAAAGATTTGATATAGAATTGGTGAATGGTTGGCATATTTCTCTTCTTTGCAAAGCAGAGCCTTTAAGGGCATATTCTGCAAGTATTTTTGATGATTTTGTTGCATGAGTGGTAAAGGGACATAGCTATGCTTTCTGTTGTCATGCATAATGAAAAAAACATTTTATACTTTCTCCGTCTCTCTCATGCTTACACACACACACATCCCTTAAGAGAAAAATCTGTAGGGGAATTCTCATTCATAGAGGCATGAACAGAGCACACACAAAAGCAATTTTTTACAAAGAGTACTAGCATTAACCATGCATGTTGGTTAGCCAGATAGGTTGCAGAAGGTTTCTGCTGCCCAGCTGGAGTGACAAATGACCCTAGTAAATGCTGCCTGCTGCTTGTTTTGCACGGGCTGGCTGCTCCCGCAGTCTGCCTTTGGATTTTGGAGGTTCGGGAGGGAAGTGTTCTATGTGGTCTTTGGAATACATTTACTTTATTCCTTACTACCTTTAATTCTTTACTCATTATGCATTAAAATTTAATAAGATCAGGGTGGGGGAGCAGTAGAAATAAGCTGGCAGTTTGTGTCCACCCACCTTCCCCCTGTCCTGAGACAATCGTGCTTTCTAGCTGGCTTTTCCTAGCTAGAGCAGTTTAGCTGGGTCATTTCTGGAAGACTTGTAGACATCTGTGCATGTATAAGGAGATGCTAGAGTTATTTAATTATTCACCTTTAAAACATAATTTGTAGAACCCTTTTAAAAAATTCTGAAAGTTCACAATACCTTTCTCCATCTAAATCTTGGGTCTCACAGTGTGGGTACCGTGCTCATTTCACAGTAAAGCAGACTGGGGGTTAAGTGTCTGGATTCTCACAGCTTGTTAATGGAGTGCCCTCGCATGCAGGTGACTGCCTTTCAACCCGGTGGGCTCCTGCTAACTCATGTGGAAACGTCCTACGGGTAAGCACAGCCTGAGTGTAGAACAGCTGCAAGATGCCAGAGCTGTTGTGCTACCAACTTTCCCATCCCACATCCAGAGCACTGACGGTGCAGTTGGAAGGAATTTCACGTTGGGCTTCTGAACCCTATGCATGTGTGCGTGCACACACACATACATGTGCACACACACACAGCTGCTTTTAGTAAAGCAAAGGCTTTCCAGCCACTTAGAGGAGACGGGGGCGTGTGCTCCTAAGCCTGCATTGGCGTGGCTTGCGAGCTGTCTAACCTTTCTGAACCTCTGTTTCTTCATCCACAAAATAAGGAGCATAGATTAAATTATTTCGAAGGTCCCTTTCAGCCCTAGTGGTTTTTGATTCTCAGGGACAGAAGCCAGGAACTTGAATCCCCCTTCAAATCATATGGCCAGCCCCATGGGCTAATCTGTGGCTGCGTTGGTTTGCTCATTTGCTTTCATCATTTCTGTGAACAAAAACAGGTAGAGGAGACACAAACATACGTACGTCTTCTATACCCATTTACAAATGAAATTAGCTCTGTTAGCAGACTCAGTTCTATGCCAGCAGGGCTTAGTTGATGGCAGTGCCCTTGACAGTTGGACCTGCTGGGGTGATCCGTCGTAAAGCCCCATAAAGTCAGCAGCTCCCACGTGGGGCTCTCTCAGGTATAAGTTGTGTGAAATTGGTTTTTAATTATTTTGTTAAGATATCTGTCTAGCGGGCTCTTAAATGGACTTGGGGGCCATTAGAAGTGGAATAACTAGAAATTCTAGGAAGATATTTAACATTTGTGTACATGCATGTGTGTACACATATATACACACTTATATTACATATGTGTACTATAGATATTTTCTACAATGGTTATGTGTATAAAGTAAATTTCTGTTGAGCAGATATCTGAAGTCTATTGGGCAAATAATCCATTTCTCAATATGATGCAGCTGAGTAAATAGTAAGTAGGCAATGACCTGAGATGTGGAATTTTCAGAATTTTGGGTCACTTATAATTGTGATAGAAGGAAGATTGAGAATTTCTCTTAATTTATGGAGCTGATATAGTACATTGACTAGGTTTTAATACATTTTGCCACAGGACTGCCCAAAATTCAAAATTGCTACTTATTTCGTAAGCTTGCTGTATGTTTTATGCTAATCTGGGGCTACAGCTTCGTAGGCTGTGGTGTACAGTTTTTAATAACATTTCCTTTTTAGAAACTCTGTTTTATTAATTAGAACCTTCTTATTGGGCTATATGGCAATTCTGGGAAACAGAAGAAAGACACCATAAATCACCCTCAGTCCTACCACCCAGTTTCTGCTGTGGAACGTGGAAGTGTATCTGCTTAGAAGTCCTTGCAAACATGTTTTCACACATGTAGTCATGCCATGCTTACCGTCCATAAGCTGTCCTGTTTTGTCAACTTATATATATGGTGCATGGCATGCTAAGGTATGGCCACCTCATAGTGACCTGTGAACATTTAGGGCTACTTCCAGGCTTTCACAATTATGAGTGATACTGTAGTGAACAGCTCGTAGTGAAATATTTGTGCTCTTCCATGCTGATTGGCTTAGGATGGGATTGGTAGGCAGACATCTAGGAGATACCAACTGTTGCCCTCCATAAAGTGTGCTTACTGCTCACAGCTTAGGGCAGTCCTGCCTCTCCCCACACTTGACCAGCATTAGACATTTTAAAAATTCTGTGGCTTGATAGGAAAAAAATTTATTTCATTTTTAACTTGCATTTCTTTGGTGACTAGCAAAGTCAGACTTTTTGTGTATTTATTAGCCATTTGCACTGTTTCTTTTGTGCATTATGCTTCACACTCATGTTCGTGTTTCTGTTGAAGGTGGACCCTTTCTCGATCGTTATCATTTAGGTTGCAAATGTATCCCTGCCACGTGTGCGTATGCATGTGCGTGTGTGTGCCTACTTTTCAAAAGTTAATGGTTGGTTAAATTTGGACTTTTTGGACACACACATATGTCGAATTGTCACGTTGTGTTGCCCTTTCACCTGGTGGCTCTCTGCGGACAGTTCTGCCTCTCTGGCGATCGTGTGTTAATGTTACTTGTCTCTCATTACCGTTTGCAACCAGGAAGTGTAACCCCCGGTGGGCTCTGTCAGCATGAAGTCCCTAGAAAGTGTAGACTTCCATCTAAAAGCTACAGCATCTTCCAAAAAACACAAATGTGCTAAGGAAGAAAAGCAGCCAGGGGTTCCAGATTAACAGGTAATGTGGTCTTGCGGAAGGAAAAGCAGAGGCTAGCCTATGAGTGTCTGGATCCTAGCTAGCTCAGAGCATGGGGCAAGTCCTTCTGCTCATGGGCTTGGGTGTCCTCACGTGTGAGACGGGAGTGCTTCCTGGGCCGTGCCTGCGCTCTGCAGAGGGAGGCTGGGAAGATAATTGTCTCCTCGGAAAACTTAAGAAGTACGCAGCTTTCCCATAACCCCAACTCCTCATAGCTGCCTTTTTTTCTCTGGTTGGCAGGAGACCAAGGGTCCCACTTAAGGCACAGCTGTAGGACCCCCCACCCCCCACCCATTCTAGGGTCTGCTCTGCTCATGTGGGCATTTTCCCGTGCTTGTGCCTTTCTGCTTTTTGTTTACATTTGCTCTCGCTGTGATGTTTTTATGTTCATGTTAATGCTCATGTTGTGTATTTGCTTTCCTTGGGTAAGCTACCTGTAAACATTTAATCACTTAGGGTATACCTATGTCAAAACAAACGGGCCACACAACCATAGATGTAAACATATTTTAAAGAGTAAGGGGCTTCTCAGTGACCAGTTAATATTTTTATTACAGTTATTATAATGGGCAGGTGAACCTAGGGCAGGTGAAGCTGTCAGTTGGATCTGTTTCTGCAGTTATCATGGAAATGTTGCATTACATGGAAGACGGGAGTTAGGAGACAGCTCTGGCGTGCACCTGGCTGCCTGCCTCTTACAGAAGATGGAGTCATCTCCTAGGCCTTTAAGCTCCGGCACACTGGAAGTCTATGGGGTTTGTTTGTTTGCCCCTATGTTTTAATTACCTCTAGGCTCAGAAGAACTGTAATCTCCGGGACAGGTCTTCAGATGCCATCAGTATGTTACCTTCCTGGTTAATGTCAAACAGCAGACATTGGTTTCTCACAGTTCTGGAGGCTGAGGAGTCCGAGATGAAGGTGCCGGCCTATCAGGTGTCTGGCGAAGGCTCCTTCCTGGTTCACAGACGGTGTTTTCTCTCTGTGCCTCACACGGCAGAGAGCAGACAGAGGAAGCAAGCTCTGTCTTTTGAGTGCCTTCTTATAAGGGCACTAATCTGTTTGTGAGGCTCTACGCTCAAGACCTCATCACCTCCAAAGGCTACACCTCCTCACGCCACCCCCTTGGAGGTGAGCTTTTCAACATGTGGATTAGAGAGGACACAAACATCCAAACCCTAGAATGACTGTGAATGCATATGGCACAGGGGTGGGGCGGTGCAGAGGGCCCCAAGCACATCAGCCTGCCTTGCCTTCTTCCTTTCCTTCTCTCCTCCTCCCACCCTTCCTGCTAACTCAGTGAGCATTTGCTGAAACCTGCCCTGTGCCCGGCATTGTGCTGGGCCTGGGCTATAGGGATACCTGAGGGAGAAGTGGGCACAGTTGTTCCAGCCAGGAGGAGAGATGGTAAATGACAATGACATAGTTCAGAACTATTTGGGGATAAACAAGCAGAGATTAAATACTGTGCGAGCTCAGAAGATGAAAGGTGACTGTGTGTCCGCAGATCCAGGCACTGCGTCCTGGGAAAGGTCGTGTTTCCTTGGGACCCTGAGAACTGGGGTGGTATCGGGGGGCGGGGGGCTCCAGGGCATGTGAATCACAACAGGTGGGGAAGGGCCTTTATCCAGAGCGTGTGGCGCAGGAGTGGGGTCCCAGGGAGTGGCTGGTGGTTTGGAAAGGACAAGGGGAGCCTGGAGGGGCAGAGCGACATTCTGGTGGCAGGAGGATGGTGTTGGACCGGAAGACAGGAGAGGATTGGGCCTCGCTGTACTTTCCCTGTGTCATAGGCCCCAGGTCCAGGACTAAATGTGTGTGTGTGTGTGTGTGTGTGTTTGTGTGGGCACGCTCATGCACACAGCAGGATGGCTGGAGGAGAGAGGAAGGCGGGAAGTGACCCTTAGGAGACTTCCCTCCTCCTGGCAGCCTTCATTCTCAGAAAATCTCACTCAGGAAAGTTGTAAATAGATTTACCCTCTAATTTGTTGAAATGGGGTGTTTCCCAACTGTCATTTCAGTATGGTTTGGTATGTAGTGCTAAAGGATTTTAATCCTTCACATCTGCAGCATGAAGTTGGGCGTCCTTGCAGACTAGAACACTGGCTCATGCACAAGGGTTTCAGCAGGGCTGTAGCAGCTGCTGGAGAGCAAGAGGGAACTTTCTGGGATGATGAAATTGTATTTAGACTCGGTCGTGGTGGTGAATGCACAGCTGTGTACATCTACTGAAACTCACGAGACCTGTCATCTCTGAATTTTATGGTATGTGACTGATAGAGTTGGGGGAGGGGAGAAGAGAGGTGAAACTGTAATGCGAAAACCTTCTAGATCCATTGCTAGATTTCTAGGAATTCAGACACACATTAGTGGCTCAGAAGAGCATATAGATGTAGGGAATGAGGATAAGGCGAACCCAAACTCGTGCATTCCTTATAAACTGCACATGAGCATTTGCCAATAATAGATCATCTCTAATAAAAAGTACATAAGCTAGAGCCTCCTAAAACTGTTTTTGAGGTAAAGGAAAATGTGTGTCATGATAAAATATTTATCACAGGGATTCAGATCTGATTTTTCCTCTTTTAGTCTAAAGGAATATAGTAATGAAAAAAAGTCAGCTAATGGGCTATAAACCATTATTGGGAATCTTGGCATAAAATCCAGTTAGGGTACGGATTGTGTACATATCAAATGTTAGAAGCAGATGTCCTGGTGTGTTTATGAGTTTTACTTCCTGCCTGCCATCCCCCCACCACAAATTCCCTGTGTATGTACGTTGAAAACAGAAAAGCCAGCCAGAGAATCAACAAGATCACTTTGATCATTATAGCACTCAGAGTGGAATGACAAATTGTTAGTTACCTTGCTGCATAATGAATTAGGCTCCAATTTAGTGGCCTGAAACGCCACTAAACATTTATTCTCTCCCATAGGCTCTGAGGGTCAGGAGTTAGGGAGGGTTTAGCTGGGTGGGATAGCTCTGCATCTCATGAGGTTGCAGCCAGCATGTTGGCCAGGAAAGCTGTCTTTGGAAGGCTTGCCTGGAGCAGAAGGATCCACTTCCAAGTGGGCACAGATACGGCTGTTGGCTCGAGGCCTCGGCCTCCCCCCAGGGGGGATTTCTGTGGGGCTGCTTGAGTGTCCTCACAATCTGGTGGCTAGCTTCCCTCTGCCAGTGGTCCACAGGAGAGAGCAAGGAGGATGCTGCAATGCCGGTGTGATCTTGTCTCAGAAGTCACACATTGTCACTTCTGCCATACATTTTTTAACCACTTTGTTGAGATATGGTTGACGTATAAAAGGCTGTACATATTTAATGTATACAACTTGATAAGTTTGGAGATAAGTGTACACCTGTGAAACTATCACCACAATCCATGCCATAAACATCCATCACCTCCAAAAGTTTCCTCCCACCTGTTTTGGGGGGTATGATAAGAATACTTAATATAAAATATAAGATATATCCTCTTAGCCAATTTTTAAGTAAGTAATACAGAATTGTTAACTATAGGCATTAGGCTATAGATCTCTGGAACTTATTCATCTTGTACAACTGGAACTTTATCCTCTGGCTAATACCTCCCTGGTTCCCCCTCCTCCAGCCCCCAACAACCCCCATTCTACTCTCAGCTTCTATGACTTAACTGTTTTAAAGTCCTCATATAAGCGGGATCATGTGGTGGTTGTCCTTCTGCATGTGGCTTATTTCACTTAGCATAATGTCCTCCAGCCTCATCCGTGTTATCACAGATAGCAGGATTTCCTTCCTTTTAATGGCAGGACTTCCTTCTCTTGTAAATGCATTTTTACCCCATCATGTGTGTATGCCACACTTCCTTTGTCCGTTCCTCTGGTGATGGACACTCAGATGGCTTCCACGACGTGCGGATGGTGCTGCCGTGAGCATGGGAGTCCTGCCGTACATTGCTTACTACGAGTGAGTTGCCAAGTCCAGCCGACATTGAGGGAGGGGAATCGATTTTTTGAAAGAGGGAGTTTCAGAGGATTTGCGGGGACATATTTATAACTGCCACACAAGTGTACTGACTTCTTGTCTTTGCCTTCTCTTTGTTACTTAAGATGGCAGAAAGACATCTGCTTTTGCGTTCTCTCTCTCTCTCTTTCTATGTTAGGGTATAATGAACATTCAGTAAAATGTACAGATCCTAAGTCTTTAGTTCCATGAGTTTTGTGTTTTTTATACACTTTGTAATCAAAGCAGAATAGGTTCCAGAAAGTTCCTTCTTACTCTTTCCAGTCAAACCCTTCCCCCGCAGTAGTCACTCTGATTTGTGACTTCTTGTTTGTGTTGCCTGTTCTTGAGCTTCGTCTGGATTGGCTTCTGTGCGTGTATGCTTCAGCTGGCTGCTTCAAGCAGGGTCCCAAAAGCATGGGACCCATTCACATTTCTGCGTTTCAGTAGTTCCCTTAGTGACAGGCATCCCGGGTTAGGGACGACACACCTTAAGGCATTCTCTATGTACCAATGGGCTTCGACGGCTCCCCACAGGGATAATTTATAATTAAATAATAATTCAGGAACTGGTTTCTCCCACACATGTAAACAAACCATATGGCGTAAATGTGCTGTTGGTACAGTGTCTTTACCCAAGTGGCTGGTCTCATTGTTTATACAGTCGCTTGTACATGGCATCACTTCTGTCTTAACTGTTTAACTTGATTTTGTGAGTCTGTGTTTGCGCTTGTGACCATGCCTACAAAGCGCAAGTCCACTGCAAGTCCAGTGGAGCCTGCAGCGAAGAGAAAGGTGATTACAGTGGAAACAAAGGTAGAAATAAGTGTTCGGAGAAAGGCCGTCATTCATTTTGAAAGCATTACGCTTCAGGCACTTGACTATTGGAACAATTATAAAGGATAAAGTGAGAATAATGAAATGTGAAAGGGAGTGCTCCAATGATAGCATCAATTATTACTAAGCTGTGTAGTGGATTAATTATTGAAATGGAAGGTTTATTATTGATTTTGTTAGAAGATCAAAATAAGCATGACATTCCTATTAGCCTAGGAATTAAAAGAAAGAGCACAGTGTTTTCTGTAACTTATTATTATAGAACTGGGGTATTACTATCATCACTGCACTGCTACACTGAATTATTATGACCACATATAAGCCATTATAATATTGTCACTATTATGGTATATGTGTTGTTTATCAGGGATCCGAGTTACGCACAAATCCGACCTGCAGACATTCTCAGGAACACATTAATTTCTCATCGTAACCTGGGGAGTGTTGCCTCTGTGAATATACCATAACTGTTTTACCGTCCACCAGCAGGTGGGTGATTCCAGTCCTCGCATGAGCGAGGACCTGTGCCGTTTCTCTGGGGTGAGTGCCCGCGAGTGGCGGACTAGCTGGCCCCAGGGCATCTGTGCGCTGTGTGGCCAGTCGCCTTCCTCGAGCGGTTTCCCTGGGAGGCAGCGCGGCCATTGTCTTCTCTCTCCTGCGAAGGGCTTGAGACTTTCTGGAGTTTAGTTCATTTAGGTTTCTTTGTGTCCTCAGCTTAATGATTGGTGGGGAGGAGAGGGTATGTGCCAACAAAGCTTTACTTATAAAACCAGGCAGCAGTGGGGATTTGGCCCTGGAACTCTGGTTTGCAGACTCCTCATCTAGAAGGCAAGGTGGGTATTAATTTTTGAAACCCACACTTGTATTGCTTATTCTGATAAGCGCTATGAAGGATACGAAGAGCATGCTAAGGGAGAGGGGTGGGGAGAGACTGTTTACATGGGGGAGGGAGGGTCTGGAGAGTTTTCCAGAGCTCTTTTCTGGCCTCTTTTTAGTTGCTCCTGGGAGCAGTGTTCTGCATGTGAACCAGAGCGGAGCTCCACAAACTGCCTTTTGAAGTCCTTACAGTTAGAAAAGACAGCTTGGCACAGGGTTCCAGAAGCCTTTCTGGTTGGAGGAATATGGACGGGCCCCTTTAGGCCTGTACCAGGGGGCCCCTGAGCTCACCACCCCTGCAGACGAGGGTAATCTAGTTCAGGAGAGATGTGCCAAGCCAAGAATTCCAACTTCGGGAATAGATTTTAATATCCAGATGGAGTGGGTAGAAAAGTGGGGTAAGGAATTTGGGAGGGAAGGTCTCATGAAGCAGAGATTCCCGATGCTGGCCTGACATGCAAATTGTCTGGAAAGCGGTCCCTGAAACGTGGATTTGCAGGCATGCCATCCCTCCCATCCTTCAGTGTTCCCTACCTCTGCCCAGGCCCAGCCTCCTGGTGCAGTGAGTTTGAGGAGAGCCTGGCTCCCAAGGCACAAATCTCGTGACTAAGAACGAGGTTCTTCTAAAAGCGCAGAGTCGGATACTTGAGGGGCCATCACGAGGTATACACGGCAAATCTAGGTGTTTTCTGTTATTGGACACTAACTCCCCAAGAAACCAGTGCCTGTAAATTTGGTTTTGGATCATCTGTGAGTGGCATTTCTCTTTTAATCTACTCTCTCCTTCCCCTCTTAGCCACAAATGATCTCAGTCTCACTCATTCAACTTCATTACTCTTCACCCTTTGAGTCCCTGCCAGCAAAAATAAAACTCAAAGGAAGCAGCAAACCTTTTTATACATCCGTGAAGACACTGAAGAAATAAAATTCATCTGATTTTCTGCAATAATTGCTTTTCCCACGTGGCATTAGAGTCCTGGAAGGGAGCGTGTTTGGCCTGGCGTGGGGAACAGTGTTAGTAGAGACGCTGCAGGGAAGGGAGCATGCGTCACGGATGGCTCCCGGCTCGGCCTCCCCAGAGGCAGTTCTGCAAGGCACAAAAGTTAGAGCAGAGCTTGTGGGAACACCCAGGAGCTCATCTGTTCGTTCAGTAAAGATCGTTTGCATGCCCGAAAGCTGAGCTCCCGAAGGACAACCTGGCGGCCTCCTCCCCGCAGGTGCTCGTGGCCTGGGAAGGCCTGTGGTGAGCTGGTATTTGCAAGGAGAGAGCCATCGGTGCTGTGCCCCAGGCGTTCCTGCTGTTCGAGATGTTTCCTGTGTGTCTCTGCGCAGGTGCTCCTTGGTTGGGCGTCAGTCAGGTGCTTACCTCTCTTGGGCTTCAGGGCTTCCCCACCTCATGTGGCCTTTGGGGTGCTGTGACTTCACCAGGGCCGTGTGTCTGTGCAAAACTGCTTGGGGTACAGGAAGGGAGAGTGGAGACTGTGCCTGGAGTGACATGGATGTTCTGTCTCTTCGGCTGCCCGACCCTGTCCCAAGACCTGGTGGCGGTGGTTCTTCAGCCTTAGGCCACCTGCCTGGGGATGTCTGATACACCAGCCAGGCCGAATGGCAGATAGCTGTCTATGATTTTTGATAAACAGCTCTGCACTTTGCAGAATTACTTTTATTTACACCCACAACCAACAGAGGTGTGTTTTCCAGATGCAAACCGCAAACTGTAAACATTGAGCATTTGAGTTGATGTTTGAGATACGGAACATTCCTCGTTCCATGCCCATGGAAGCACGGCTGTTGGGAAGGCAGGAACTCTGGGTCCTGTCCCGGTTGTCCCAAGAGAGAACCGTGCTTTGCGCAAACAGCTGGGGCCCCGATCCTGGCTTTGTAGCGCGAGTCTCAGGTGGGATTCCTGGGTCCCCACAGACTCACAAACTCCCTACCTGTTGCTCTTCTTGACATGCTGACGTGTAATACATTTGTGTACAGTGTGAGTTGGTGTTTTGCGTCGTGTGTAAACGAAAGGAGGACACGTCTCGATGCTGTTGCCCAGCGGAAGCTTGTTGACTGTCTCCCTGTCCCTGCATTGTGGAGATGAGGCCGTTGCACTGCCCAGTTCTGTTGGTGCCCTTTTGACCCCTCAGCACTGGCTGGGCCCGCCTTGGGCATGCCCTTCCCTTCGTGGAGGCCCCGGCGCGTCGTGCTGTGCTTTGGGAAGCGGGTGTGTGGGTGCCAGTGTCATGGAGGCCCGGGCCCGGTCTGCCCTGCCAGAGACTGGCCCTTCATCTTGGGTGCTCAGCAGACATCCGAGGGGCCGGCTGTGGCATGAGGCTCCTGTGTGGGCACTGGGTGCTGGGGACACCTTCATTCCACTCCGTGCTTACCGTTTGCTACCCTATTCAGATCTCCTTTAACAACTCAAAGCTCATCTTCTAACTGAAAATAGCTCCTTCCTTGAATAAGGGGCACATTTTATTACTCTTTTGGATCGGAAGAAATAATGCGTCAGCAAAGGCATGGCAGGCTGGTTTCTGGCGAGTTTGACAGTAGCTAGCCTGTGAGCTTTAGCTACAGCATGGATAAACATGCATGTGAAGCCTGCCCGTGTGTGTTGCAGGCATGCTTATGCATGTATGTGCATCCAAACACGCTGTGTGTGGTAGAGGGTGGTGGAAAGATGGTGAATCATGGCCACTTCCAAAACAAATAGCCCTTGTTTTTCTTATTTTTCGTAATACACTACTTATTTTCTAGGTTTTATTAAAAAATTGATTTGCAACGTATCTTAGAAAAGGTTTTACCCCTTTGTATTAATGTATGGCAATTTCCCATAAGCCACATAAAATACTATAACTTGAAGTAACTATTTCTGAATATAACTATATGTGAGAATTTTCACTGTCATATTGTTTTCTAAAATTTTTGTTCAATTTTTTTGTTTGCAAAAAAATACAGTTGGGGTGTGTGTGTGTGTGTATGGTGTGAATGCCCAGCATTCTATTATATGACATGCCAGTTAGTAGCTCCATCCATGTTATCTAATGTGTGTCAGGACTGGCCACCTTGCTTTCGGGATTGCCATGGGGAAATGTATATGGATTTAACTCCTTGTGGTTTAAGGGGATTGACACGATTCGGGTCCAGTCACTAGGGAGGGGAGGTGTACACTGGGATTGCTGGCTAACCTTTATTTGTCCTTCCTCTAGACAAGCAGATGCCCAGTGTCAGGAAGGCAGTGCAGGCACCGGGCGGCACCCACCCAGTCAGAAGCCACCCACGTCCTCTGAATCATCTCACACGTGGAAAGCCCCAGCACCGCCCCGGGAGGGCCGTGGCCGAGCCGGGACGCTACCTCGAGACTACAGATACCCGGAGGACAGCACCCCTGCAGACTCGGGGCGGCACGCTCAGGGACAGGACTCCTCGCAGCCGCTAAGCGCGGCCTCGCGTGCGCCCAGGAAGTGCCGCGGCCCTGAGGGCACACCTGCCCCCGCGCACCTGGTGGCCTCGGGCAGGGCCCTCTCTGTGCCCCCAGAGGACACGTGCGCGGCCCGCCTGTCCCTCCCCCACGGCCCCTCCGTGTCCCGCAGCTCCCAGCCCCAGGATGCCCCTGAGGCTGCCACCTGCCAGCATGTGAGCCGGGGTGCCGCCCGCCCCGAGCCGCAAGCCCCGCCGCCCCCCGAGTGTCGCGCCCTGCCCCTGCGCACGGCCATGGAGACCTCACGCTCCCCCTCGCCTCAGTTCGCCCCCCAGAAGCTGACGGACAAGCCGCCCCTGCTCATGCAGGATGAGGAGTCTACAAGGTACGGTCCCGTGGTGGTGGCCCGGCCTCCTCCCCCTTGCGGGTGTGCTGCCGGGGACTCGGGGATTCAGCGGGTCTTTGGGGGTTACGCACACGCCCCACTTCAGCTCAGGGCACTAGGGCTGAAACAGTCCTGGAGGTGACCGTGTAGAGGACAGGGCAGCCCCAGCGAGGGTTGGGTTTGTAGCCGTTAGGGGCTGCCCTCTCCTGCAGGGAGTGAGGCACGTGTGAAGTAGGTAGCGCACGGCCCCTCCCCTTCCCCCGGCGCCAACTGTTTACCCCTGCCTCAGGGCTCTGCAGACTAGGGGTGCAGTTTGTTGTCTTTTTGTACATTTAATATTTGCGATCAGATTCGGGTTTAGCCTTAGTGCGAGTACCCCAGCAGACTCAGGGCTGCATGCTGAAGTTGGTGTTTAGGTGAAATTGGTGTTTTTCATGATGTCTGGTGTTTTCATGCTCCTTTTTTTCCAGATTTTTTTTTAATGTTAAAATGCTAAGGCAGGCTGGTGCAGTGGCTCACACCTCTAATACTAGCACTTTGGGAGGCTGAGGTGAGAAGATCACTTGAGGCCAGGAGTTCGAGACCAGCTTGGGCAACATAGCAAGACCCCATCTCTACTAAGAAAAACAAAGCTAAGCTGCTGTATACCTTTTATTAAAGCAGAAGAAAGCTCAGTGCACTTCGTGGTGCCATTGTCAGCATGTTGGGCACAGAATTGTTCCATCCATCAATACATGTCATTAGGCAGGGACCGACCATTGAAGAGCACTAACTGTTTGGCTTTCTTCACACAAAACCCCACCTACTTGAGTGCCTTTGAAGACCTGAGCAATAGAAGAAGGGGAGAACTTTCATCTCACTCTCTAGAGCAGTGGTTCTCAACCTTGGCGGGACACTGGCAATGTCTGGAGACAGTTTTGTTGTCCTGAGTGGGGGGGGTGCTCCTGGCATCCAGTGGGTGGAGCCCAGGATGCTGCGAGAATCCTACAGTGCACAGGACAGCCCCCCCATGGGGGGTTAATCGGACCCCACATCAGTAATGCCAAGGCCGAGAAACCTGCTCTGGAGAGGCACTGCCCAGTGTAGCAGCCACCAGTCCCTTGTGTAAGTGTAACTTGCACAATGACAGTCAAATCAAAGAAATTCAGTTCCTCAGTTGTACCAAGTCTAGCTAATGGCTGCCATACCGGACAGCACAGGTAACAGGTGTTTTCCTCACCACTGAAAGCTCTGTTGGACCTCCCTGCTCTAGAGTCTCCAGCCAGTTTTTTAGGGCTTCAAAATAACTCAGCAGAGAAAGGGCATTACTGTTTCTAATACTGTACCTTCAGCTATGGCATCTCAAGCATAGATTTATCTGTGGGCCAAAACTGTGCGTTGTATCATTTAAAATGTAGTTAAACATCACTCAAATAGACTTTCGATTGGTAACATCATTTGGTTCCAAAAGGAGGGTGTCTTAGTCTGTCCAGGCTGTTGTAACAAAATCCCATAGACTGCGCAGCTCATAAACAACAGACATGTATTTCTCACAGCTCTGGAGGTTGGGAGTCCACGATCAAGGCAGGGTAGAGTCCGTGTCTAGTGGGGACTCACTTCCTGGTTCATAGACGGCGCCTTCTCGCTGTGTCCTCACATGGTGGAAGGGGCGAGGGAGCTCTCCGGTGTCCCTTTTATGAGGACACTAACCCCATCCATGAGGCTCCACCTCGTGACCTTATCAGCTGCCAAAGGCCCCACCTCCTCACACCGTCACCTTGGGGTGAGGCTGCAAAATACTCTTCTCGAGGGGACACAGACATTTAGAACACAGCAGAAGAAAAAGCAATAAGGTGGTCTGCGTGGTGGGTAAAATGCGTGATATTTTCACAGGCAGGTCGGGTTGTCCGGGTGCGGTGACGGGAGCGAATGCGCAGACAGCAGGCCCCGTGCAGAAACAGCCTTCTGTGTGGGCGTCAGGAGGGGGAAGTAGTGTTCATTTTTCCTGCTCCCAGTGAGAGTTAGTTTTTTCACTCTCTTTTGTTAGTTGAGAGGGATTCCAACAAGCAGTGGCAGTACTTACTGAAGATGCTAAGGACAGGGATCTTTGGGCATGTGCATAATTGAGTCTTCCCGTCCAGCATGTCATTTGTCATTCGGGACCACAAAGGTGGTTTTGTTGTACACCTAAGGCTCTCCTGTTGTCATTGAAGTAGTTTCTGTACACGTGCTCGTGGAGGTCCACATTCTGGTCGAGGGCTTTGGAGCAGTCCCGCCTGTGTTCTCTCTGCCCTGCTCCAGGGATACAGTCTGGCAGATGGTGGTCGTGCCCCCTACGGAAGTTACTACCATGGAAGTCCCTCCTAACGCACTGACTTTAATGTCACCATCCCCAGGATGTGTGTTGTTGGTCAGTTCTGGTATGAAAACATGGAGTTACCTGTAAGACGCATGAGAGGCGGTGCTCAGCAGGGGTCCTGGCCCTGCTCTGCGCCGAGGACAAAGGACTTGATGGTCAGCCAAAGACGCTGCAGTGAAGGAGCTCCTAAACTGCCCGAGCTCAGAGCTGCGCTCCTCTTCCTGGCTGCTGGTGACTTCCAGTGACTCTCTGAGCGTGGGCCGCCCGCCTTGTCTCTGTTTGCACGCGCTGGCAGCCTGCTGGGGCTGCCTCTGCCGGGGCGCCAGGTGTCGAGCTCTGCAGTGGGCATGCAGAGCAAGAGGGGATAGAACATCCTGCCCTCTCGAGAACAGCACAGTCACTCGTGCCAAAAAAACATTCTCGACGCCTGTCCTGTAACTAGGAAGCTTACTCTCATGCCCTTTAAAATTCCTTGAGGTTTTTTATCTTGTTTGATTTTTACACCATGAGATGGTGAGTGTAGCCAGCAGCATCTGCCGTCCCTGTCAGTGGCAGTAAGTGACTTGATTGCCCGCAGCAGTGTTCTCAGGAGAGCTCTCCTGGAAGCCTGTTTCTGCGTTGGGAGTGTCAGCCGAGAGCCAGCCAGGCTGCTTCCAGGGCCCCTGACAGCGTCCTTACGGCTGAGTAGCGTCCGTGTCTGCGACTCTTCCGAGTTGGTCAAGTGGTTGGTCAGCCCAGAATGAACGACATGCAGGGCTGAAGGGCTCCTGCTGCCGTGGGTGCGGGCACAGCTTCAGCCTGCGTGACGCCGGGGGCTGGCCTTGCGGGCAGCGGGCAGCCACCTGGCAGGACCCCGGGCTCGGCGCAGCCCACACCCACCTCCCTGACCCTCCTGGTGCTGCCTTTCAGTAAGGAACCGTGAGAGCTGGTTGCTGTTAGGTCTGATCCACCGTGTTCTGACCTTATTTTGAAGTCAAAGTTGGCCAGACTTTTTTTCACGTGGGGGTCTTGATCGTTTTCCATAAGAGACTCTATTGCTGTTTAGATGTGCCCAGCAATCGATGCTTTGCTGGAAGTACATGGGAACCTGTAGAAGATTTGTTTTTGTTGTTGAATTTCTGCTGTCGTGCCTTCCTTCACTGGAAACCCAGTTTCTCTGCAGATGGGGGAGACACAAGGCAGGCCGACTTAGAAGTCAGTAGGAGCAGGGGATCGCAGTTTCTAAGGTGGAGTGAAGAGAATCTGCATGTTTTTGCATGTTGTCCCTTGGATAAGGCTGCAGGGTTTTCCGTCTCAAGTTTAACACATCTAACTGGCATTTTCCACAGTTAGGCTCTTTAAAATTTCCTCATGAAGAAGCAGTTGTGAGGACTGTCTTTGAGCGCCTGGATAAAACACAGCAGCTCTTAATGGTGTCTATTGGAGGAGGGAGGGAAATGCGAGACCATTTCATGTTAGCCTGTGCACCACACCTTTCTGAATAGGGAAGGAACCGTCTATGTTCCTAGTCACCAGTAAAAGGGAAAAAACAGCATTTAATTTAGAGCATCAAGGCTTTCCTCGTGTTCCAGAAAATTGGGTCCGTTTGTGTAACATTGTAGTGAATTGCAATTTATTGTGTTAGAGACACATCCTGGGTTTGGGTCCAGGGAGTTTGGCTTGTTTTCTTTTTTCCTCCCCTCCTGGGCGCCAGCAGGTGTCTCTCTTTCTCCAAAATTCCTTGGTGGTCCAGCATGGCTCGGCAGAGAGCACCGACTGGGGCTGTCCCAGACTCGGCAGCACTGTGGCCTTGCTGGCCGCCTCTTCCCATCCTCTCTCTCCTCCCCCGGGTGCTGTAGGTGCCTCCACCTCCTTTCACCCAGAAACTGTTCGTAAAGAAGGAAACGTGTGGCCTTTGGGAGTCACTTAGGGTAATACAGAAGCCGCGAGCTGTCTGCCACGGGACCCTGGTCTCACCGGTGTGACAGTCTGCACGAGGGCGCCGCCAGGTGGGGGTGGGCTGTGGGCAGGTGGCACCGAGTCCAGCACAGCCGGCCTGGAGGGGAGTTCTGCTCTGGCCCTGAGAACACGTGGGGACCCGCAGGCCTGCACCAGTCTAGGCACTAACAGCAGTGCTGTGAGAATGCCCACACGCTGCAGGTTTCCCCTACAGAAGAAAATTTAACTGAGCGGGGCTTGTTAAAGTTTGCATTATCATTGTAATAACCACAGGTGAATAGTAGTCCATCCTCATGTCCCTCCATAAGGCGCCGTAGGCGTGCGGTTGACAGTTCGAGAATGGAAGGAGTCAAATGCTGAGGTCGGAGGCTGAGTTAAGGGTTGGAGGGAAGCTCTCCACCTTGTCCAGGACATGTGACTGTGGAGGTCCTTCTGCTTGGATCGGGTTCCCCATCCACGAGGGGAGGGCGGGGACCTGCCCATCCGAGTCCCGGGTGGGAGTCTGTGCCTGGGTGCACTTTGTGAGCAGCGGACGGCTCTTCCCCTTCCTCCAGAATCGAGCGGGTGATGGACAACAACACCACGGTGAAGATGGTGCCCATCAAGATCGTGCATTCGGAGAGCCAGCCCGAGAGGGAGAGCCGCCAGAGCCTGGCGCGCCCCGCCGAGCTGCCGGCCCTGCCCGCGCTGCCCAGCGGGCTGGAGAAAGACCAGATCAAGACGCTGAGCACATCGGAGCAGTTCTACTCCCGCTTCTGCGTGTACACGCGGCAGGGCGCCGAGCCTGAGCCCCCCGGCGCCCGGGCACCCCCCGAGAAAGACAGCTGTGCCTCCCCGCCTGGGCTCAGCTACGTGAAGGCCAAAGAGAAGACCATGGAGGACCTCAAGTCGGAGGAGCTGGCCAGGGAGATCGTCGGGAAGGACAAGTCCCTGGCCGACATCCTGGATCCCAGCGTGAAAATAAAAACCACCATGGACCTGATGGAAGGAATCTTCCCCAAAGACGAGCACCTCCTAGAAGAAGCTCAGCAGCGGAGGAAGCTGCTCCCCAAAATTCCGTCCCCTAGAACCACAGAGGAGCAGTAAGTAGAGCTGCCTTCCCAGCTGCGCGCCGCTGCCCAGCCTCGCAGGCTTGTAAAGGGAGGAGGCTCGTCTGTCTGCTTCGTAATTGCTTCTAGGGGAGACAGGTTTTCATAGGGGCTCCCCGTGCTTAGCATTTATTGGCCTTTTTTTTTGAGCCTCCTGAAAGAGAAGCTAAGGGTTGACGGCCCCATCCCTGGGGATGATGACTTTGGGGCCCAGCAAAGGCGTGGAAATACATGCCGCAGCCCAGCAAGCTTTTGTGGCAGGCTGCGCGATTTGTGATGATGCCTACGGGTCTCCTTGGTTCTCAGCGGGGCACTGTCTGTCCCAGGGGACAGTTGGCAATGTCACCCTGGGGGAAGGTGCACCTGGCACCTGGTGGGTACGGCCCAGGGACACAGTGCATGCGATGGCCTCCCCACCGAGTCATCCAGCCCCACGTGGGCGTGTCCGCAGCATGGATGTGAGAACCGTGCCCTTGGAGGAGCGAAGGCTTAGATTGAGCACGTGTGTTTCTTCACGAGTTGGTTTTCTAAGAATTTATTTATAGTTTGTTTACATCTGAACGAAAAAATTGGCGTTACTTATTTTTGTGAATAGCACGTTCAGCCCCCTCCGTCAGTCATTTGACCCCAAAGGCACGCGTGGTGACACGTTTCGTGTGTGTGTGTGTGTGTGCGTGCACGTGCGCTCTGTCGCACACATGTCGCTCGAGGGCGTAGGGTGGAGGCTGTGAAACGTGGCAGGGAGGGAGAAATGGGAGGTGGGGCCCTGGCGAGAGGAGCCCACGTGGCTGCTGGTGGGAAGGCGCGAGGGGACGGCGTTTATGGGTACCGTCACCGCGCTGTGTCCTCGTCCACCCCAGGCTTCCGGTGGGAATTTTTAGACATTCCCGCTTACTCAAGTTTTTTACCCTTTTTAAAAACTACATTCTATAGACTTAATGAATATCTGTTTGGTGAGGTGGTTTTTACAGTTTTTACTTCATCACCTATGCATTTGTGTCCCTGTGGCTGTCTCGTGTCCCTGGCTGGTGGCCTTCCACTGGAGCCCGCGTGGACTTGTCACCACCCAGGGAGCGGGACTGGGGGTTGGTCTGCATGTACTGTCACAGCTAACCAAAGTGCCACCATCTTTACCCAGGAAAGAGGAGCCTCGCGCGCCTGCAGCTGTGTCCCTGGCCACCAATTCTACCTACTACAGCACGTCGGCGCCCAAGGCGGAGCTGCTCATCAAGATGAAGGACCTGCAGGAGCAGCAGGAGCCGGAGGAGGACTCGGGGAGTGATGTGGACCACGACCTGTCCGTGAAGAAGGTAGGCGGGCGTGTGGGGCTGGGACCTATCAGTGCTGATGTCATTACTCCTCCGTTAGCTTTAAATTTTCATGGCGCATCAGTAAGCCAGACCCACGACATCTGGGCAGTTGCCAGCCTTATACAGAAAGGACGTAGCATAAAGGAATGAAGGTATTGCCAAAGAAAGTCAGGGTTAGAGGATGGCATGTGTTGTTTTCCCAGGGCCTTGAGTTTGCCTTGAATAGTCAGCACCGGGGAAGGAAAAGGAGGGATCCAGCACTGTGTGTGTGTTTGCTATGGACCTAGCACTTTGAAAAGAGCTTTCATAAAAACGTGCTGATTTTTTTTTTGAGACAGGGTCTAGCTCTGTTACCCAGGCTGGAGTATAGTGATATCATCATAGCTTACTGCAACCTCCAACTCCTGGCCTCAAGCAATCCTCCCACCTTGGCCTCCCAAAGTGCCAGGATTACAGGTGTGAGCCACCATGCCTGGCCTGATTTTTCTTTTCTTTTCTTTTTTTTTGACAAGACCTTTGCACACAATTATGTTGAAAGTCTACTGGTATCATTAGGGATTTAAAATATACCACTGGTTGATTTCAATTATGATAGACACATTCTGGAGGAAATATTATGACATACATAAAGGAAAATTATTTTCAACTTAGCAAACAACCTTTTGGTTCAAGGGATGAAAAAGGGAAATGAAAAGTAAGGGTTTGGGTCTTGGGGCTTTTAGAGACCCTCTGTCTGGCTCAGGGTACCATTTGCTTTATTCTGGGTGTATGTGTGTGTGTGTGTGTGTTTAAAACAGAATCCAAATCATTCAGTTTTTTCTCATAAAACTAGAAAAATTGTACTGTTTGGACCATTTTAATTTGGGCCACACCCTAGCTATAGAGGACTACATTCGTCACAAGTGTGCCTTTGTTTTTCTTGCCATCGTGAATTTTAGAAGCAGTGTGCCTTGATCCTGCCGCCTTCATTCCCTGGCCCTCTGGCCCTCTGCTTTGGGGGCTTGAGACCCTGGGATGCCGCCTTCCCAGCAGTGACAGCTTTGGGACCGAATGGGTCACTGTGAGTGTGAGGCAGACTGACACTCCTCGGCCAGGGAGCATGAGTTGGGCAGTTGCGCCCTAGCTGCAAGTCCCGCAAACCACAGTTCTCTGTGGGGCTTGGGACTCAGTGGCCCTACCTTTCTGCTTGATTTGACAGACAGACCACCACTGCACTGTCTTCTCCCTTGTTCCCCGCAGCCACAGTCTAGGGGGGCTAAATATGTTTTTATGCCTGGGGCAGCTCAGGCAGGCGAGGCCCAGATCGAGTTGTGAGGATTCTTCGGGAGAAACCAAGTTTGCAATCTTTTCCAATCCAGCCTTTTCCCTGGAACCAGGAGGTGGGTGCAAAGGGAGGAAAGACTTTGCTTCCCCCACAGAGTGGAACGGAGATGGGTGCCTGGGAAGGTGCCAGGTGGAGGAAGGGAATGGCCCAGGGCTCGATCCCCCCTACCCTGAGCCTCAGCCCACCTAAATGGAGAGGGGAGAGGTGGCCGTGCACCTGGCCTCTGCTACAGCCAGCTCCTGCCTGAGCCTCCCGGAATGGCACGCGCGGCAGGAGGTGGCTGGTGGGCTTGCCGAGTGGCGCACGGAGCAGTGTGCAGTGGGACGCCTTCAGCACCCTGGGTGGTGCCGGCAGCCACTGATGTGTGTGCTGCCCGGGGCCAGGTCTCCTCTCAAAATCCTTGAAAGGCAGCGTTTGCACTTTGTATGATGGCCCTTTAGCAAAAACAGGGAAAGGGACATGGAGCTTCCATGCTGTCCCCAAGCACACCACCTCCAAAAACCCCCATGATTTCGGCTCTCTGGAAGCTCCCTGAACCCTTGGGCCTTTTATGGAGACTTCATGGGATAGGCGTGATTGAGAACCGTATGGAAACGTGGGAAGCCCAGCGAGGCCTGCCTTTTCAGGATCTGCTTGGCCTGTGTGCAGCATCCTTCCTCCCCGCCGCAGGGCAGGACCCCATCCACACCCGGGGTCTTCCAGCTCAGATTCAGAGGGGCGGGCGAAAGGAGGGCAGCAGCAGGAGCGAGACAGACAGACAGACAGACAGACAGACGGAGACAGTTTTCCGAGGCCCAAAGCAGCCAACACTGCAACAAGGGCGTGGGAGGTACAAGCCAGGAACCTGCACGTGAACCAGTATGTACACATCGTCACATCCCGGGTAGGTAAACAGACACACGCTGAGAAGGGACATTTACAGAATCTAGACACATGCATTTTTTTAAATCGTAAGAAAAGGATATCTTGACATCCTGAGCTGAAAGAGCAGAGCAGTTTACAAACCCCATGTGGTCTGTCTTAGGAGAAGAGCCGTGCCCGTTAGCCGCGGTGCGGTGTGTGTCCTGTAAAACTGTCACCGTGCTAATGTGCCGGGAGGCCGGGCGTGCCGATAAGCCTGGAACCGGGAGCAGGCCCCGGCTGAGGACGCACTCTTCCCGTCCGCGGGCTCGTGCTGCAGACGCGAATGCCGGGTGAGGTGCCCGTAGGAGCGTCGGTGTGAGACGGAGGCCTGTGACAGGAAGTGTCCCGGTGCCAGCGGCTCAGGTGTCCCTGCTGTGTGGGGTGGCTTGCCCTGACACTCGGCGGGGTGGTCACTCTTACTGGGCTGCAGTTCGTGGCGTCAGGCAGCCGCCTCTCACGCACGCCCCCTGTTGGCGATGCCTGGCGCTCACGGGCACTTAGCAGGTGCACACACTGGGCTGAGCACTTTCCACACTGTCGTCTCCATCTTCATCCGGTCCCAGAGGGGTGGCTGCTGCCGCCCGTTTGGCTCTGGGACACCGTGTCCCGGAGAGCTGCAGTGGGACATGGACATCCTGCCTGTCCTGTCCCGGGTGTGTGCCTCCGCCCTGCCGAGCTCGGCGGACTCCCCAGGGGGTCCGTCCATAAACAGCGGCCCCAGCGAAGGGGTGATGGCACCAATGGTTTCCAAGTAAACCCTGTGTACAGTAGTGTTGCTCGTTATGACAAAGTGAGCATTAAAATCCCACTCGAACTCTCCTGTGCACACGATCTGTCTCATCTTCATTGTGTTCGTGCACTGAGCACTCCCTTGGTTTTCCGTGCACTCACCTCATGCTCCCAGGGGACCCGGGGGAGCCGTGGTGGTGGCTGTAAGCCTGGTTTAGCCGAGAGTGTCACACAGGGCGGTGGCAGTGGGAGTTCTCGGAGGGCAGCATGTCACTTTCCTCCAGTCATTGCTGCTTCTGTCTCACCGTGTGCGGGCCAACGCTCGTGACGCACGCGTGCTGTGGGTGGCTTCCATGGCAGAAAGACAGCCATGGCTGCAAGCAGGGGGGGTTTTCAGGGCACAGCTTACTTGCTGTCGTCCTTTGGAAGCACCCTTGCAATCTTTCTCAAATATACGGTGATAGAGGAGGAGGAGGAGGAGACAGGATCAACTTTCAAATCAGACCGTATGATGCTACTTCTCTTCAGGATGGCGGCTGATTTAAAGGGTTCATACTTTTCGTTTTTATGTTTGCTCTTTAAAAATTGATCTTTTAGGCCTGGCTCAGTGGCTCACACCTGTAATCCCAACACTGTGGGAGGCCACAGTGGGAGGATCACTTGAGGCCAGGAATTAAAGACCAGCCTGGACAACATAGGGAGACCCCATCTCTATAAAAAATTTAAAAGTTAGCTGGGTGTGGTGGTGTGTGCACCTGTAGTCACAGCCACTCAGGAGGCTGAGGCAGGAGGATTATGTGAGTCAGGAGTTTGAGGTTGCAATGAGCTATGATGATGCCACTGCACCCTACCTGGGGTGACAGAGCGAGACCCTATATCAAAAAAAAAATCTTTTAAAGGGCTGGTGGGAGGGTGCGTGGAGAGTTAGTGTTTAATAGTTACACAGTTTCAATCTAGGAAGATGAAAGTTCTGGAGACGGGCAGTGGGGATGGTTGCACAGCGGTGTGAACGCCCTGCATGCCACAGAAATGTATGCTGAAAACAGTTAAGATGGTGACTTTTATGTATATTTTGCCATGATAAAAAAAAATAGTCATTTATTTGCATTTTGGTCAAGTTGAAGTTGGTAGGTTATAGTAAAAGACGGTCTTTTAAGTTCATTGGAATCCTTTTATTTATTTTAATTTTTAACTGCTATTTATATGTAGAGGACACTTTCTAATTGTGGAACTCAGTGTGGGACGTAAGACTCAGTAATTTCTCTCTATGTAAGTCCTTGAACCAGAAACTTCCAAAGGACGGAGCCCAGAACATCACGTGGTCCTGGGAGTCCGTCCACAGATAGAGGTTGACGTGGTATCAGCGGCCCCAACTCTGGTGTCATCTAGTGGGACATCAGCCAAAGGAGAATAGGTTTCTTTGGTTTCATTTTTAAATGCCCATGACTTAAGCAGAAGCCATTCTCCTTCCCCTAGTCCTGTAAATCCTCTGTTGTTTGAGGGTGCAGAAGCAGGCTTTCACCCAGGTGGGCTGAACCCCACCGTTTGCGTGCGTGGAGGGCGGGGCAGACTGACCGTGTTGCTGAGCTGCCCTGTGTCCAACAGCAGGAGCTCATCGAGAGCATCAGCCGCAAGCTGCAGGTGCTGCGGGAGGCCCGGGAGAGCCTGCTGGAGGACGTCCAGGCCAACACGGCGCTGGGGGCCGAGGTGGAGGCCATCGTGAAGGGCGTCTGCAAGCCCAGCGAGTTCGACAAGTTCCGGATGTTCATCGGGGACCTGGACAAAGTGGTGAACCTGCTGCTGTCGCTGTCAGGCCGCCTGGCCCGGGTGGAAAATGCCCTCAATAACTTGGACGACAGCGCTTCTCCTGGAGATCGGGTACATGCAAACGCTTCTGACCTGGGCATGGTGGGAAGGGGGCCTCGGGAAGGCTGTCCTGGGGTGTTGTGGAAGTCAACTGCTTGAAGCCTAGCAGTGTGCACGCGGCCTGTCCGCCGCTGAGTGCGAGGCGCCATGGAAACGTCCTGTGTGCACGCCACTCCCTTTCCTTCCCTCTGCTGGAGGGGAGGGTGCGCACGGGCACCCTTCCTTCTGCACACAGGCACAGGGAGCTGAGCCAGCGCCAGCGGGCAGCAGGGCTGCCGGGTCTCCCCCAGGGCTGCCGGGGCTCCCCAGGGCTGCTGGGGCTCCCCCAGGGCTGTGGCCGCCTGTTGATGTCTTTTCAGGTATTCCTACTGGTCATTACTAATAATGGTCTCTTCCGGAAAATAGTCTTTTTTCTTCTCTTTTCAAACTTTAACTGCATGTAAGTCCCTGGCAGAGCTTACCCACCCCCGACAGATCGTAAGTATCGGTGACAGACGATATTTTACTGCTGCGGTTGCTGTGCTGTAACAAAGGGCATTCGGCAGTCTAGAAAGTATCAGAGGGCTTGGGCGACTTTCCCCCCTTTCTAAGGTGTGGGACTTTTGAGATATCGCTCAGTAGGTCTTTCAGTTTTTAACATATGAAGTAAAGGAAATAATATCTACCTCATAGGTCAAATATCAGTAAAACATCTGGTTTCCTCCTTTGCATATAATAGGCCTTCGAAATGATCATCTGTATCGTCCATGAAACACCTTAACTTCTCTCCAGGGGAGCAGACAAAGCGCCCGTCCCCTTGCCCTGGGTGAGGGCGGTCTGTGGCTGCGCAGAGGGACTCCTTGGGCCTGGCTCTGGGGCTCGGCCGTCTGCTCTTGCCGAGTCCCTAGGAACTCGGTCATCGAGCCCACTATAGAAGGCGTACGACAGGGACCAGGGTTTGCACCCAGTTTCTCTTTGGGCTGTGTTTGTATTCCATGTTGCTCTTTTTGCCATCCTGGCCAAATTTATCTGAAAGAATTTAGGAAAATGACATGAACAAGAAAGAGGGACTGATTTGTACATTATTGGAAAGTTAAATTCTCAGGTATGGATTGAATTGAAAAAATAGAGTCATCTTGGCAACTGCTGGCTGGGCTCACCTTCCATCCCTCTTGCCCTCCCTCTTTGTGGAATTGACAAAGGATTCTTTGGAATTGAGGGGAGAGGAAAGGAATCCCCCTGCTAGGGAACATGCTCGTGGTCCCCTGGGTACTGGGGCCCACACTCCATCCCCAGGGGCCAGTGTCAGCGTGCAGGGCCCGCGGTGCGGAGCAGGTGCGGCCTTGCGGCAGTCCACGGTGGGCTGCCCTCCCCGTAGCTGTGCACAGTCCATGCAGCTTCGCCCTCCTGACCTGGATGGCACAGTCGGTGGTCACGTCCAGGTGCAGTGCAGTGGCCTGGGTGTCCCGTGCAACTAGCACCATACCAGAATCTCTGTGTGAGGCAGCCGGGGCATGAAGGGGCCAAGGTTTTCAGAGATAGGTGCTGATGAGTTAAAAGATGTGGAGGCAGGTTGCAGAAGGCTTCCTTTGTCTTTTGGGCTAGAACATGGACACATGGTCTGATAGAGACACGGGGCCTCCTCCCCACGCCTCTCATGCCAGCAGCTTCTAGGTTCCCACGAGCCTGGCTGACTTCAGCAACCTGAACCACATTTCTAGAATCCTTAATGTGTGTCCTCTTTGTTTGGAATTGGTTTGCCTTGCCTCTTGACTCTGTCACACACGCCTGAGAAGCGAGGTTTTCCCCACGAGTGGGCGGGATACTCTGAAAGGCAGTGTGGTCACGGCACGCCACGGAAGCAGTACACCGAGGGCGGGCTCCGTCTGCAGCCCTGTGTCGTGGTAGTGGCACAGCTTCCCTCTGCTGAGTGCTCTCTGTGTGTCTGGCGTTTGGCAAAGGGCCCCAGCATCCTCCGATGCCCACCTGTGGCCACTGGTGAGCGTCCCTGCAGCATTGCAAAGTGGCACAGCAACAGAGTGGCTGTCCCGGCCCCCGGATTAGAGTCAGGGACTCCCACCTACATCATCCTCCAGCCTACATTCCTCTCCTCCTCTCCTAGTTTTCATTCAAGTCGGAGTCTGTAGGGAAACTAGGTGCGCGTTCTTTGAGCAGAGAGAATGACTGTGAGGGTGCTGTTTGGGGAAGAGGTGTCAGTGTTCCCCAGAGCAGGACCCCGCGTGAGGAGCGAGGGAAGCGATGCCTGCTGCCCATCCGCAGTCCTGCCCCTGTGTCCCGCCCCGCACGTCCTGGTCTGCAGATACACTCGCGGGCTCCTCCTCCTGCCCAGAGGGTTGAGAAATCCTGCCCTGGATTTCTTTAGAGTGTCCCCTTTGCGGGTCTCCTCACAGCATTGTCATAGAAAGGGCATTGGTGCCAGTAGGGTCCCTGAGTCTGTGGCTCCTTTTGAGCATCTCAGAGTTCTGTCATTTTAGTCCCTCGGTGACGCTTCTGCTCACCACTGTTTCTCTTAGCAGTCCAGGTCAGTGGCAATAGATCGAGTGCAGACGGCGGAAGGAAACCCAGAGAGGCCCGTGGGCAGCTTTCGGGAGGACTGGGGTAGAGCCTGCCGCAGCCACCAGGCTCGAGCCACCTGCTGCCCGAGTACTTCTGCGTAGCTCCCGTGGGATCTCTGGCGGCATCAGGGTTTCCCCTGACAATCTGATGGGCAGCCACGGGGCCAGCCCCCAAAGGTGCCGGGGTTTTCGAGGTTGGCCAGAGCCCCTGCTTTCGCGACACTGCTCACGGGCTTGTTTCTGTCTCTCGACAGCAATCCCTGCTCGAGAAGCAGAGAGTGCTCGTCCAGCAGCACGAGGACGCCAAGGAACTCAAGGAGAACCTGGACCGCAGGGAGCGTGTCGTCCTGGACATCCTGGCCAGCTATCTCAGCGAGGAGAGCCTGGCGGACTACGAGCACTTTGTGAAGATGAAGTCAGCGCTCATCATCGAGCAGCGGGAGCTGGAAGACAAGATACACCTCGGGGAAGAGCAGCTGAAGTGCTTGTTCGACAGCCTTCAGCCGGAAAGAGGCAAATAGAGGTCTGTCCCCGGCAGAGGCTACACGCGGGGCCGCCGGGCCCGTCCCCGGGGACGCACGTGAAAACCCGGCCTGTGCTCATCTCCTGGAGAGAGACTCCTCCTTCAGCAAAGGGGCTATCAGAAAAGCAATAACTCTGTGTCTGTTCGGGGTGATTTATTTAATATTTTAGTTTCCCTTTGAACGCTGAGCAGAGCGGCTCACTGTCAGCTGCGTTCCTTTAAACATCAGCCCACCTGCCGCTGCGGGCCGGGCTGTGGCGCATGCACGCGGTCCCTTTCGCTGGTGAATCTGCTGTTCCTCCCGGCTTCGGATCTGAACCAACCGCCCGGGAGGTGACCATTGCGTCCTTCAGTGCATGAGAAGGGAGACCCTGGCACGCGTCTTCTCTTCTGATTCGTCAGGGCATGGGCTGCCGTGTTTTGTCCCTGCTTGTTAATGGTGTGAGCATTTGTCGTCTGTCATGTAATGATGTTCTCTGACCCAGCAAAAATGATGATGATGATACTTATTAACATTTGGAAGGGTGAATAGTGTTCTAGTGGTTAAAAACCAACTGTGAAATGAACAACCTACGTCTTGGGTTCCCTCATTCTAAGATTAAAATCGCCACTTAAATAACGTGCATGCTTTAACACACGCACAAAGCCGACAAGTAGCTTTAGTCTGGAGTTCTCACTCGACATCACAGTTTGGATGATGTTTTCTTGCAAAGCAAATTACTTGGTTAAAAGTATGTCCAGTGATCGTGTGCTTGTTATCCGTTTCCCAAGACCCAGAATATTTTTAGGTGACTTCCCCCCACCCAGAATATTTTTTCATAGGAGTGTGGTCATGAATGGTAATTGGCTACTTTGCTCTTTTTGCCTCCCTCAGTCAGTTACCATGAGGGCCACATTCCGTGTACTGTGAGACCCCTTCCTCCACTTTGTCAGCGGTCCTGTGGACTATACAACTCCTAAAGTTGACCTTTTCCTCCCACAGAGTTGAAAGGTGTTGTGCCCATTTTATTGGTTGAAACGGCAAGATTTTAAAGAATATTTATTTTAAAAAAAGAAAGCACTGTCTTGCTGTCAGTTTCCAATTGACAAGTCACAGACTGGGAGGAAATATTTGCAAATCCCGCATCTGCCAAAGGATTTGCATCCAAGATTTATAAAGAACTCTCAAAACGCAATTGTAAGGAAACAAACAGCCTAATTAAAAAACGGGCAAAAGACTTGAATAGACACTTCACCAAAGAGGATATATGCATGGCACATAAGCACATGAAAAGATGTTCATCTGCTGATGGCTTGGTCGTAACTTATTTTTAATAATTGTAGATTTGGTGTATTTCTTCGAAAACTGTTCCTCTAATTAAATGCATGGTCAGTGGTAAGTGAGTCTCTGTGATGCCGTCGCGTGTAGGTGATTTTGGGGCATTTGTTCAGTCGGGATCAGATTAAAACCCTCATTTCCCTTATTCCCACGAAAGAAATTGTCTGGCGGGGGTGGGGCGAGTTCCCGTTGTCAGCGGTGACCACAGCCTTACCAAAGCGTGCAGACACGCACACTCACACATGTCTTAAAGGCCTGGAGTCTGCACTTGCCGGGCCGGACCACGGAGGCGCCGCGGCGGCGTGGACGCCACGCGCAACCGCGTGCACGCGCCAGGCTCCGGCAACGCAGGCAGCGAGCACACCGCCTTTCTGGCAGCCAGCCGGTGCCGAAGCATAAATGTCTTTCCAGCAGTGTTTATGCCTGTTAAATTAAGCTACCGCTACCTTGAAACATCCCTGTCCTGCCGATGAAGCGTCCTCCTCCTCCTCCTCCTCGCCTGACGGTCACTCGCTGTGAACGTTGGCCGAAGGCGAAGCTGGCTGTCCACCAGCCTCCACTTCCTCCTCGGGAAGACAGCCCAAGTCATAGCAGAGTATTCCATCTGACAAAGCTTCCACCTGTCATTCTCCCCCTCAAACACAGTATTGTGGTCGTCTTACTGATACACGTGTAAAATGTGAATAATAAGTTTGTGTGTTTGTACCCAGGCTTTTTATGTCTTTTCAGGACTTTCTGTCATACACAGCAGTGTATAGTGCTCTAGGACCCTTTTAGCGAAGCACATGTAATGACAGCTGTCTCGTCCGTCCCCCATGTTTGCCTCTTGAGTGTCTGGTTGGCGGGGACCCAAAGATCCCAGTGAGTCTGTGTACATAACTCTGTATATACTTGCACATGAGAGCAATCTGGTGCTAATGGTCAGCTCTTGGCATTCTTAGGTGGTGGCCGCCCCCACCTGCCCCCCGTTGTGCCGCAGCTGTAGACGCCCTGCCGAGTGGGGTGTTGCCCGCAGCCTGCGCCCGTTAGCCCACCGTGGCAAATGTGTACAGATTTCATGCTCGACACTTACCACTTACCTACCGCCAGATCAGCCTGCTTGACTTTAGCAAAATAAATAGTCTCTTCAAATGAATGGAGCGTATATTTGATTTACCTGTGTTACAGCTTTTTAAAAAAACAATGCAAGTATCCACACCATACGTTAGATTCCGATCTTCAAGCATTTGAGTAAACCGTGGCATGGGTTATATGTGTGTGATTTGTTTATGCCAGTTTAAGGCCAGTGAGTTTGCAGGCAGGAAAAGGTCGGGACACAGGCCATACCAGTTAGCTGTTGCCCCAATAGTGTGGTGGAACAAATGGCTGTAAAATCTCAGACAAATCAAAGTGAGGGAAATTCTTTAAAAAAAATAAGTGAATGACCAGTTATCTTGAACGCTGTCAAGGTGATAAAAGATAGTTTAACATTAGGGGCCAAGGTGACCTGACCAGTGGTCCCAGGTAGGCTCGTAGAGCAGGAAAAGGACGCTGGCCGGCCAGCCGGTGAAACCTGAGTCAGATCTGTCGGTCATGGCATCATGTCCGTGTTCATGTCTTGATTTAGGTCATTGTACTGCAGTTCCATGAGTGGTTTCCATTTGGAAAATCTGAGTGAAGAATATTTGTGCTGTTTGCAACTTTTTTTGTTAAGTCTAAAATTATTTCAAAATGACAAGTACTTTTTTTTTTAATCTTAAGGGGGATTGTTCTTTGTCCTCACCCAAAGACCCCTTGTATTTTGTAACCCTGTAGCACTTTACCCAGTGCCCAAGAGCTTTAGAGTGGAGTTGCAATATGGTATCGTACACAATGGGTCCCGTGTAATGTGGCCAGTATTATGTAACGTGGATCATGCTTGTGTTTCTAACCCTGGCGGTGCACCAGCTTATTGAGTTTGTGAGTTTACATAAAAGACTTGCCCACTCAACCTTAAGCCCTCAAGGGTGGGTGCCCTTCTTGTCCGTGTCTGTCTACCTGGGACACAGTAGGTGAGTAATGTATACGTGATGAGCAGATGCAGGCATTTAGACCTTTAGAACCACTGGCCCCAATCTTTCATGTCGATCCATAAAGCTCTCTTGGGGCAGATGAGAGGCGCTGCTTGTCATCTTTCCCTTGACAAAATGCATGGGTTGTGTAGATACACTGCGTAGCCACACCCATCACTAGGTCTTATTTTCGGGGTAGGGCTTATATTGCACAAATGCTTGGAAATCCTGCTAGGACTTATTTTATGGGTAAGTCTTATTTTCGGGGAAACACGGTATGTATGTTTAGCCTCACGTTAAATTTTGGGCTACCAAGGCAGGTTCTGTGATTTGTTCTAATGATAATTGTCAAAAAGTGCCAACAGCCCAGATGTTCATCGATAGAAAATAAGTAAATGGTGGGCTGGTTTATACAGTGGAATACCGCTAAAAAAAATTAAAGGCACAAATAGGAAAGTGCACACAAAATTATGAATGCATCTCACAAACACTGTGCAAAGCGAAAGCAAGCTGACACGGAAGAGTACCTGCTTCGTGGCACCATTTATGTGACATTCCAGAATAGCTCAAATTGTCTGTGGTAGAAAATGTCAAAGTAACAGTTATTTCTGAGGGTGGGTTGGGGATTGATCAGGAAGGGGCAGGGGCACTTTCTGGGGTGACGTTAATGTTCTGCAAATTGCTAGGCCCGTGGGTCGCACAGGTGTAAGTATGTGTCAGACGTCATGGCTGCATGTGGTGGTACGCACATATAATCCCAGCACTTTGGGAGACTGAGGCAGGAGGGTCGCTTCAGGCCAGGAGTTTGAGATCAGCCTGGGCAACATAGCAAGACCTCATCTCTACATAAAAAAGTACTAGGCGTGGTGGTGGGCCTGTCGTCCCAGCTACTGAGGAGGCTGAGGCAGGAGGATCGCTTGAGCGGGGGTTGGAGGTACAGAGAGCTGTGGTGACGCCACTGCACTCTACCCTGGCCACTGCACTGCACTCTGGTCTCCAGAGTGAGACCCTGTCTCAAAAATACATGCTAATTCTAAATAGGCCGTGAAATGTTTGTGTAGAATCATCCCTAGAACAACCACAAAAGGACTGCAAAGACATACAGACAACTCAAGAGATAAAATGGAAACTAAAAACATTTAAATAACAGGGAAGAAGGCAGGAAAAGGAAACAGAGGAAAAGAGAAACAGAAGAAACAAAATAAATATTACAATAGCAGACCTGAGCCCAAATATCTCAATGATGACGTTAGATATAAGTGGTCTAGGCCAGGGGTTGGCAACCTTTTTCTGTAAAGGGTCAAGCAGCGCGAATTTGAAGCTGTGAGGGCCCTGTGGTCTGGGTCCCACCTGCTCCACTCTGCCCTGTGCGTGAGAGCAGCCGCCGCACACAGAGAGGAGCGCACGCGGCTGTGTACCAGCAAAGCTTTCTTATCCGCATTGCAGAGTGGATGGCTCTTTTGTTTTTTCAATCGTCTTTTTTTTGGGGGGGGGGACAAAATCTCCCTCTGTGCCCCCAGGCTGGAGTGCAGTGGCCTCATCACAACTCACTGCAACCTCACCCTCCCAGGCTCAAGGGATCCTCCTGCCTCAGCCTCCTGAGCAGCTGGGACTACAGGCATGTGCCACCATGCCTGGCTAATTTGTTCTATTTTTACTAGAGCCAGGGTCTCACCTTTGTTCAGGCTGGTCTTGAACTCCTGAGCTCAAGGGATCCTCCGGCTTCGGCCTCCCAGAGTGCTAGGATTACAGGCGTGAGCCACTGCACATGGCCAAATCATTTTTAATTTTCATTTTCATAACAGTTTGTGTTATGTTGGCGGGCCAGATGTGGCCCACTGGTCACAGTGTGTGGCTCTCAACACACCAAATAGAAGACAAAGGATGTCTGAGTGAATTCGGAAAGTGAACTAAACAAACACCGCGCACGAGAACTTCACGCTGCCATATGCTGACGTATGCAGGTTCCGAGGGAAAGGTGGGAAAGGAGTTGCAGCGACCTGTGCTTGTCAGTGTCACCCCACTGGGCGCTTGGCTGTCCCAGCTCCTGCTTGTCCTGGCCGCCCCTCCCTTTCTCTGCTGAGGAAGATGGTTCCTGTCACTTCTAACCCCGGAAAGTGTAGCTGTGGCCCACACAGACACGGCGTGGCCCCTGGCGGTCTACAGGGCTCGGGCGTGGCTCTTCCGCTCCCAGCTGCTGGGCCCGTCCTCACCTGCCTGGCGTGGCTTTCTCTCTCCCTGCGCTGCCGGCACGAGGGCTGGAGCACGAGAGGGAGCAGGCTGCTGGCTTCCCACACTCCCCTCTAACAAAGAAAGAATCCAAACACAGCAAAAGGGAGGAAGTGGCTAATTCTGCTCTCCACGTGAAAACCTTCTGTTTTTTGACAGGACTGTAGATCACCACACACTTGGGGCCGAGCGGGAGCGAGAGTTGATTCCATAGTCGATCCCTGGTCCCCACTGTCACTATGTCTCCCGAGATGTAGCCCGATGGCCCAGATCCAGTCCTTAGGGTTCACCCCGTTGTTGAGGTTGGCCCTCCTGCCTTCTGCCTGGGGAGAAGACTGGCAGTGGGGACCGGGAGGGGTGAAGGAGGGGCGGGGGCGTCGCACATGGGCGCCAGGCCCTGTTCCCGCCAGCCCCTCCACCTCCAGCACCTGGCGCCTCCCAGGAGCCCACTGCCCACAGTCCCCACCTTGGCCTTCTGGTCTGCAGGGCGGCCTTCGCTGCCACCGCTCCCGCCACCAGGGCTCCCCAGTCAGCGGCTGCCCACTCTGAGGGCTCATGCCTCTTGGACTCTGTTCCTGTCCCTTTTGTGGGCCTTGGGTGGGGCAGGTGGAGGTAAGTTCTTGTGTCTGTTGTTTCTCTATTTTCAAAGATAACCAATCATCCATACAGAAAAGCAGATAAACACGTCTAGGACAACAGGAAACAAACAAAGTCACTTATAAGTCCACAGCCACACACAGGCAATGCGTTAGTTTCCCGTTGCTGCTCTAACAAATTACCGCACGCATGTGGTTTAAAATGACACCATTCTGTCACTGTGCTCAAGGTCAGAAGTCTGAGACCGGCCATCCTGGGTGACAGGCAAGGCGTGGGCAGGGTGGCGCTCCCTTCTGGAGCTCTGAGGAACAGCTGGTTCCTTGCCACTCCTGTGCCAGGGCCGTCCTGCATCTGCTGGGCCAGCAGTTTAGCATCTTCTCATCTCTCTCTGCCTCTGCCTCCGCCACCTCATTGCCTTCGCCCAGCTGCCTCCCTCTGACAAGCGCCCTTCGGATGCCTGGGACCCGCCCAGACCATGCAGGGCCCTCTGTCTGTGTCAGCATCCTCAAGTTAATCACATCTGCAAAGGCTCTTCTGCCACCTAAGTTAACCTGTCCACATGTCCCCTTCTCCCCTCCTTCTACTCCCTCCTCCTTTCTCCTCCCTCATCCTCTCCCTCCTTCCTCTCCTTCCTTCCCTTCCTCCCTCCTTCTCTTCCTCTTTCCCTCCTTCCTCCTTTCCTTGCTTCCCTCCCTCCCTCCTTTTCCTTTCTCCAACTCTCCCTTTTCCTTTTGCTTTTATGAAGAAACAAGATTATGCTCATCACATAGTTTTACAATCTGTTTCTTAGCAATAGTGGGGTCTTTTTCCTTAATTATTCTTCAACATAGTGTTGAGTCACTGTATGATTCCTATTATGAGGATAGAAAGTGGGTTCGTGGACATAGTCTCTACATGTTGTTTTAGGATCTTTCCTTTCGGTCCGAGCTGTCATCTGAGTTACAAAGTTTGTTGGGTGCATTTTGCACTTAAATCTTTGTACACATTTCTGCTCATTTGCTTGTGATAAATTCCTTATTGTGGAAAATACTCTAAGCCAAAGATTGCAGTGGAATTTGGGTTCTATATAACATTTATTCCTAAGTGCTGGCTAGGTGACATCATTTACCTTTTTGGCAGCATGATTTATTCCAGGAGCTCCATTGGAAGCTATCCCCAATCTTAGCAAGCCAATTTCTCACAAATTAGGAATGACCTTACACATCCTGGTGGTCTTACCCTGTGTACCATGTCCCAACAGGCGTCTAACCTGAGATTCAACTAGAAGGAGGCCGTTCCCCATGAATTACAGTGTCTCTCCTAATGTGTTGGTTGTCAGTGGCTTTCACAACCAAAGAGGTGGTGTCACTTCTGCTAACACCTGCACTTACATTTTACCTTTGCTTAAGAAATGTCATGGCCTCCAGGCGGTATTGGGAGATACCATGTCAGGGGGGGCAGAGAGGACGTGATTAGGAGGCAGGGGAACTCAGGTGGATCTTGAAGTGCACTCTGAAGATTCTGTAGTAAACACACCCCCCCTTCAAAGGCTAAACATGATGACGGAAGGGAACCAGGACCGTGCTGTGGCCACAAGAGAATGGGCGCTGCCATGGCATTTGTGACCTAGCCACATGGAATCTAGGTGAGGGCGGTGGGCAAAGACGATGGAATGTGGGGACCCGGTGCAAGGCCAAGGGAAGCGCCTCGGTTGGCTAAGGTCTCAGGCAGTCTAGACAGGTAGCGGGGACAAAGAGCCAGTCAGGGCTTCTGAGAGGAGCCACGTCCACGCCGGGCCAGCTGCCCAGTGACCTGGCACTGGTCACTTAGACACCATTTCACAGGTTAGTAGAGGTTCAGCCTTTCTTTGTTGTATATTTTTATATGTTTTTATATATTTTTATTTTGTATTATTTTCATTTTTTATATTTTTATATATTTTTTGTTGTGTGGTAAAATGCACATGACACGAATTACACCTACGTGAGGTGTGTCGTTCATAGTGTTAGGTCGTTCTCCTTGCTGTGCAGCCAGCCAGTGTCAGGACGCTTCTGGTCTCACAAGCCTGGAACTGCACCCAGCAGACACAGCGCCCCCGCCCTTCCCTGCAACCCCAGGCTGTTTCCCACTCTGCGAGTCTCACTCCTCTGGGAGCCTCACATACGTGGAATTATACAGGACTTGCCCCTTGTGACTGGCTTATGTCAGGACACAATGTCCTCAAGGTTCGTTGTGTTGCAGCATGCTCCATAGTTTCCTTCCTTTCAAAGGCTAAATAACATCCCATCGTAGGGCTGGAGCACATTTTGTTTGTCAGTTCGTCCGTCCATGGCCATTTGGGTGAGCGCCCGCCCTTTGGCCCTTGTGAATGACGCTGCTGTGAATCTCTCTTTGAGTCCTGCTCTCGCTTCTTTTGCGTGTATACCCAGACGTGAGCTGCCGGATCCGGTGGTCATTTTATTTTTAGTTTTTTTGGAAACTGCCATGTTGTTTTCCCCATCGGCCGTGCCAGGTTGCAGTCCCAGCAGCAATGTGCGGGGTTCCAGCGTCAGCACTTCCTCGCCACACTCGTCACTTTCTGGGGTGTTTGTTAAATAGCAGCCACCCTAATGGCTTTGAGGTTATACATTTAGAATGTCACTTAGTTTCCTGCTTGCACCCATTGTCCCTGACAGCTTTTTGTTCTAGTCTGTTCCCTGCTGCAGTGGGGAGCGCCTCTCAATCCAACAGAGGCCCCCTGGGCTGATGGTCTCCCCGTCCCCCGCCTCTCAGAACAGCTTTGCTCGCCTCAGGGGCGTGTCCGCCTAGTTGCATGCGGGCACCACCCAGGGAGCTGTTAGAATATCTGTGCCGCGTCCACATCCCCTGGGCGTGTGACTCAGTGGTTCGGGAAAGGCGCCCAGTGTCCAGGGTCCCGAAGCCGTACCCTAGCTTCCCCTCCTCCCTCAAGTCAGAGGACCGGGCCCTTCCCTTCCTGAATGACGCCTACCACAGGCCCTAATCGCACTTGCTCCCGCCTCACCCACAAATGCTGTGGTGAGAGGATCGAGTGTGTGACCGGCTGTCTGGCTCCACCACCTGCTCCCTGTGTGACTCGAGACAAGTTACTTAACCTCTCTGGCCTCAGTCCTTTCAACTCTGAGATGGGGATAAGAGTACTGCCCTTGGAAGGGTTGTTTGCGGCATGAAATGGTGTAGAGGAACACGAAGCCCATAGAAGAGTGGGTCTCAAAGTGTGACCTGCAGACCCCCAAGTGTCTCCAAGACTCTTTTGGGGTGTGTAGAGTGTGCGTGGGGTCCACAAGGTCAAAATGATTTTCACAATACCATGTTTTGTGCCTTTTTCACTCTCCTCCTCTCATGAGTGTGCAGTGGACCTTTCTAGAGGCTTCCTGTCATTTGATGTCAACAGATCAAATGCAGAAGTAGGTGTGACTCCTGGTACCTTCTATTGAGCCCAACATAGAAGAGAATTACAGAACGCTAAATGCAGTGCACTTCTCGGTAGGGGTGAAGGGAATTTTCCTACTGCCACCCAAAGTTTTGATAATTTGAGTCTATCAAATACACAACAGGTGAACAGGAGAAAAAGCATGCAAATTTGTTAACGTGCACGTGTGCACGGGAGCCACACAAAATAGGAGGCTGCAAGAAGGGCCAGCCCGCTGAAACATTTAGACGCACAGAAGGGTGAGGGGCGTGGGGCTCCCGGGGGGAAGAGGTGGCAGGTCACGGAAGGGAGACGGGACGGGACGAGACTCGTGCTGCCTTGCTGTGCACGTGAAATCTCTCGGGTGACAGCGCAGAGGGACTGGACAGTAGCCTGGAGACAGTTTCTCTGTGAGAACTCCCTTTGCTGAGTGTTGCTCTTGCCTACGTCCTGACAACGCAGATACAGGTGTCTCAGAGTAGCCTGGTCGCGCATGCTGTCCCCTTCATTAAAGTAGCCTCCCCTCCAGATGCAGACCCCCCACAATGGGCAGCTTTGCAGACCTGTCCCTCTGCCTGCACTTCTCTGAAGCAGTGAGCAGCTTCTCTGCAGCCCCGAGCCCAGCCCCCTTCCAGAGGTGACCACTGTTACCCGTTTCCTCGCCCAGACCCTCTGTCATGAGCATGTTATATGCATATATCTTGTGTATCTCTACGGACGCAAATATGCATCATGCATTTTTCTTAATGTCCACAGAAATGGAACCGCTTGTATACAAACTCTTCTGCAACTGGGGCTTTTACTAAGAAAAGTATTTTGAACAGCTTTCTTTGCAAGGACATCTCCCCCACTTTCTCTCCCATTCTCTCTGACTCTGTGTGCATGTGTCTCTCTCCTTCTCTCCTTCTCTGTCTCATGCTCATCTCTGCCTCATTAATGGAAACCCGGCATGTGAATAGTAAGTGCCCAAGGACTTGTGCCCAGGGACATACTGTGAACAGGGCGTTGCCCTCCCCTCACGGGGCTGCCTGTGGCGGCTCCAGGTGCTGTGCCTCCAGAATGTCGCATGGAAAGAAGCCATGTATATCCTGACATATTTATACAAGGAGACGCTAAAATACACACCGTTCTGTAACGTTTACCCCAGTAACGGATCTTTCTTCCTCAGTGCATGCACACACCCGAGGACACGTGTGTGTGTGTGTGTGTGTGTGTGCGCGCGCGCATAGGGGGGTGTGTGTATAGCGGTCAGTCTGTGTGTGTGTATATGGGGCGGTGTCTGTGTGGCCTCGTCTCAGATCTGGAGCGCTACAGCAGCCTCGCTGTGGCTGTCCTGTCTCACTGCCGCCCCTACGGGCGGGGACCTTGGAAAGCAGAGCTTGGTAATCTCATTTGTGCACAGATCTCTTTAACATCTAGTGAAGCCTACACACCCCTTTCCAGGAAAGGTATTTTCAAATGCAATAAACAAAATGCCCAGGATTACCGTTACTTTGAAATACAGTCATCCAAACAAACATTGGTAACATCTGTGGCCCCGTCGTTTATGGCACCCTTTCTCTGCAGCCTGCTCTTCCTGCTCCTTCTGGTCCCACGTCCTTGGCTGTCATGAGAACGGCTCCCCCTTTCAGACTGGGTTAACTCCCTCCCTCCTCCTCCCACCTCCCTGAGTTCAATGGTCCCAGAAGTTCTTATTCTCTTGGGATTTCCCCCAAGAGGCCTGGGGCTGGCATGCAGTGCTCTTTTGCAGAATGTGCTGATTCCGGTTCAGGACAAGGCGACGTCCCTGCTGTGGCTTTGCTGGCACCTCTGGATCTCTTACCCCGAGGGACAGAGTCAGTGTTCCCATCCCTGGGACTCCAGAGGGAGCCATGACTTTAACTCACTAATGAACTTCCCTTCCCTTCACAACGTTACTCTCCTGAATGCACCCTATCAAGGACTGGTGGCCTCAGTGGCCCGACGTCCCTGGCCTGCAGAGGGAGCCATCGTCCACATCGGTGCCAGCCGAGGTGGCCTGCCATCTGTAACACAGGCTTCAATTTCCCTCTTCAACAGGGAGTCCTGTGACTTGCATGCTCCAGTGGCCAAACTTGGGCGGGTGTTCCCAAAGTTATCCCCACAAACCGCACACCTTCCATGACACTCAGTCGCCCCACTCTCAGGTGCCTGCCTGGGTGCCAGCTAAACTCGCCCTTCAAAACAATTTGCTCAGGGTTATCTGGCCAAAAATAAATAAATAAATGAGTCAATGAAT